>VYXD01003041.1:1084859-1127352 GCA_013397195.1 Hylia prasina | reverse complement strand
CTCTCCCCGCACGACCGGAGGGTGACGCGCGGGGAGCTGGCGGAGCGCCGGCCGTGTGGGGGCAGCCCTTCCCCCGGGCGCTCCTCGGGGCTGCGCTGGCGAGCGGAGCGGGGCCGCCCCGGGGCGGGCGAGCTCAGCGGCCGAGCGGAGAGGGAGCTGCCGGGAGAACAGACTCCTGGGGTGCTGCGTTTTCTCTGCGGCTGTCAGGAGCGGGGGTCTTTCCCCCGAGCGGGGCCGGCCGCGGCTGCCCCGGAGCTGCGGTGCCGCAGCTGGAGGTGCTGCTGCCGGCATTGGGTTCCAGGTGGGCGGGCGGGGCCCGGAGCCCCCGCAGGGCGCCGAGACCCCATGCTCGCACGCATTCCTCCGGGGATTCCTGGCATTCCTGGGCAGAGGGCACTCTTGACTTCTTCTCCCTTTTATTCCGCGAACTAGCGTATTTTTTGCGAAAGGGTGTGTCCGCGTTGTGTGTGTTCTCTTTCATGGGAAAAGTTTAGAATGGCAGTTCTGCCATTTGCTCTTCTTCCAATTAACTTTGCATCTGATACAATCTATATCCTTCCAATTTGATGACAACTTTATGGGGAGATCAGTGCTGCGATAAAACTTCTGTGGTGAGTTTGCATTAGATTTGCAGTTGACAGAACAGTTATTGCAGCTGTTATCTTCCCCTTTTTTTAGCATGCAGATATTTTTTAAAAACGACTGCAGTGCAAGTTGAATGATTATCAGTATAGAAATAGTGGAGATCTCTTGTTGAAAGTTGCTCTATTTTTTCTGAACGTCTACAATGTGTGGAGAGCTAGAAGTGAATCTTGAAGGTGAATCAGAAATCCCCTGAGTGTGTCCTGACTTCTGGTACTCCCATGGGAACTTGATAGATTTGACACCTATGCTGACAACTGTCACATGTCTTGTAGTTATGAATCTCTTTATAACAGACCTTTAAAACTTCTATAAAAATATAATTAAAATGGCAAAACCAAGCTACTCTTTTCTTCTTAAGGGTGCTTTGTAAGAACTTGTTTGACTAGCAATTATATTTTTAGAAGTGTCATAGTCACTGACTTGTCTTGGGTTTTTTTCTCATGTTAGACCCAGGAGAAATCTGCTTATGCTCACACTGTGTTCTAAGCCAGATGTGGTTACTGAGTATTAATGTAAAAGTGTAATAAGTTGCTATAAGTTTTGGGGGGTTTTAATTTATTTTTTTTTAATAATTGGTTTGAACTTGGGTCTTTCTTTTGGAAAAAAATAATAAATTGAAATGAAAACTTTCCTACAGTATTGAAGCCTGTGATTAACAGTGTAGTAAGCAGTATGTTTTAGAAGTTTGTCATGTTATAGAAGGCAATTAAACTGCTTTTTATGTTATGTTATTAATTTTGAGACAGCTACACTTAGAAAGCTCTGTAAAATAGAAAAGTAATGCTTCTAGTTTTTAGTTAAAATTCTCTTAAGATATTAAGATAATCTTTCACATAAGAGAAGATGGTTGTTTTTAGCAGACAGTTGTTTAATCATGTTTCTTTTAAAATAATGTGAGATAAACAAAAAATGCAGTGCTTCAAATGAAGTATCTTATAAAGGGACTGGTGTTTTTACATGCGTGTGTTTACAACTTAGGGATATTTCTGAAGTATGTTAATCATAGGAAAATTATTCCTAGTTGGTTTGCATACACCTTGAATTGCTACTGACACTGACTGTTTCTAAATGCTACCTAGATGCAAATACACACTACAAAGGCAACTAATGTTGTGACAGTACTCAAAAGGCCTTAGATTGCTAACCCCCCTGATTACTGAACTTGTGGTATTTCCAAGAGCCTGTCTACTCCATGAGTGTATCACATAACTGTTTGGTTTTTTTTTTATTTTATTCTCATTATCTGACTTAGTTACATTTTGCTTTTAATTCTAATGAATCTAGACTACTCAGGCTGCCTGAATTGCCTCCAAGCAAACCAGCTTATTTCAATTTCTGTTAATTGCTTTATTAGATCTCACTGTCATTACTAAAATGTCTGAGAAAGCACTTAGGTTACCCTGGCAGGGTTTTTATGGAATTTAATCTTCTGCAGAAATAGTCTATGGTATGTCCTATATAAGGAATTTTACTTCAATAAAAGGATGACAAAGTTGCAGAAAAGAATTGGTGACAGTTCCTTCTTCTGGGGTATATTGTGTAATAGGAAGTTGATCTTTCTGGGAGTATTGGTGAAACTGGTTTGTCTGGGTTTTGCTGTGTCATCTGAAATGTGCAGGTGAAATGACACGACCTCAAATGTGAGTTTTTAAATCTTTTGTCATGGAGCAATGCAAGATGAACATTTGTTACTCAGCCTGGAATCATAGTGGGCAGGTTGTTATTTAAAAATATTTACTGAAGTATTTTGAGGCCAAATAATTCTGCAGAAGTAAAAATTTAAACAAAAATAGACCATCACAGTTTCACTCTATAGTCTGCTGTTTTACCATTTCTGCTTTTTGAAGTCATAGTGATGATGATGTCATTATTATTAAAGCCTTTTTACATGGAGGTAACCTGAAATCTGTATATCAATACCAAGCATAAAAGCCTGATTATGCAAAACAACATTCAGCCTATGGCAGCATCTACCTGTGTTGGTAGGAAGGAACTGGCAAGAATGTGGTCAAGCTCACTGGTACCAATATATTTCTGAGAAATGGCAATGAACACTAAAATAATGGGACATTTTTTCACTTCTGCCCCCTCTCTGCAACACTGAATGGCATCAGAAATGTTGCAGCTACCTACTGCCCATGTGTTCAGACAAAGCAGGCTTAAGAAATTTGTGTTTCTTCTATCTGTCCCACTTCTTTTTTTTTTTAGAAGTAGGAGGTTATCTTCCACCTGATCACTCCAGTGATACCATTCAGAGGTATGCTTTGTAAAGAATTACATCCTTACAATGTTGAGATTATCCAATGTTTTGAATGGCCAGGATGAGAGGAAGGTGTTAGAATTTCTCTGCGTTTGTTGCTACGTCTCAACAAACTGTGTACAGAGGAAGGTGATACAGACTTTGACACATTCTGAACTTAGGTTTGGTAATTCTGTTTTTAATGCATTTGGAATGATGTGTTGGAAGAATGTGCAACAACACATAAATAGGTTGGTTTTGCTCTTTCTGTTCTTAATTGGCAGAAGAATGGAGAATCCACTTACTGACAATGCTACGTTATTGTATGAGGGAAGGTGTTTCACATGTCCATGGAGTGTTTATCCCAGACATGTTTATCTGGAAACATGGACACATTCCAGAAACTGCTTTGACCTTGACTCTGAATAGTGTTAAATCAAAATGGTAATATTTTTCAGTATAGACAAGGAAGAAAACTTAATCTTAAACCCCCAAAATTAACATGTTAAGAATGCACCTGCCAAAGATTTAGTGGAGTGGTAGTCATGGAGTCACCACTGTTTGGGATTAGAGCTCACTGTATTTTTTCTGTTCTTGTACCATCTCTGCCAACAGAGCTGGCAGCCTCCTTGGAGAGATTTATCCAAATGTAGGCTTATAACCTTTCATTTTCTGTGAAATAAAGTGGATGACAAAATTCATAACCAGACATTTTAGGTATATAGTTTCATTTTTCCAAGAACGCCTTTTAATTTTTGGCCAAATGAAATGTTTTAATTTCTATTGGTACATCTTTTGCATTTATGAGTTTCATTAACCAGGCTGGCAGTATGAGATTTAAAATTAATATTCTGTAATAACTTTTCACATTCTTCTTGATTTTGGTAAAAACAGAGAGCAATGAGGAACAAATGTGATTGGATAAATGTTGCAGAAAGGACTTAGACTGCAAAAAACCACCAGGGAGATTGGTAAGACTGGAAGATGCTTCAATGATTCCCCAGTGGCCCCTTTCTGTGAGGGTCCCCAGGCATGCCAGGGGTCATGACCATTCAGATGTGACTCTCAGCAGCCTGAGCATGACCATGCAGGCATTTGCAGCAGTTCATAATACTTTAGTTGCATGTTCATTGCAGGCACCATTTAAAAGTAGCTAAAATGTGGACATGGACACTAAATGCAGTGTGCAAAGGAGGTGTATTGTCTAGGCTGCCCATGCTTACATACTCATACTGACATGTGTTTCTGTGAGTGTATATATAAATTTGCATTCACTCTTGCAGAAGCCTGGTAAGTAATTACTAGCTTTTAGGAATGTTTTAACCCTATTTTGAATTCTGTTGAAAGATATCTGTAAGAACTATTAGAATTTTTAGAATGGCAGGTGTGTTTCATGTACATAAAGATGTGCAAAAGGGGAGTAGTTATTTGCATTCTGCTTCAACATAAGCATAATACAGAAGTAGGGTAAAATTTAAGCTTTTATATAGAGATGAGGGAGTGTTTTCAGTGAGTAAATCAAGCTCTGTATGTTTTGTTGGTCTTGTTGAAATTGGTTGGGGTATGCCTTCATATATTTATTTGCACGTCATTAGCTGTTATATGCAGGGAGCAAATATTCAGCAGTAGCAGCCTTTATTTACAAGAACAATTAGCATGTAATGTTACATTATAATTCCACAAACACTTAAGTTTCAAGAAGAAGCAGCTCTACATCTCTCATTTCCCTGGTAATTATGCTACTCCAGTGTGAAGGTGAGAAGTGTGGCAGCTTAGGGGAGCTGGTTAAACCTGTGCTCACAGGGCCTGCACCAGGTCACTTTGGCTGCAAAGGCTTTGTAAGCCTTTCTAAGTGATTCAGTCCAGCTCACCAAGAAGCTCCTTTCCTCTGTGGAGTTTTCTAACCTCTCTCTTCTATACTCAGCTTATGTCTCTCAGACAGAGTGTGATGATATCATTTTGTTGTCTGGTGGGGCCTGGGCTCAGGGCCTGCAGTTCTGACTGCATATTTAAATTTGAAAACGCATGGCTGCGTTAGTTGAAAGAAACTAGATGGGTGTGAAGCCAAGTGTTTAAAGAATACAATGTAATTAAGGCAAAGTTTAACAGTAGAAAAATGGGAGGCATAACTAGCTTGAATACACATGAAGCTGTGGCCTTATGTTGGCTGTGTAAATATGACTCCTACAATCTATTTTACATGTAGTTTTTTTACTTAAATACTTGCATCTCCATAGAGATTAACCCTGCTCTGTGTGTCTGTATACAGGTGAGACCTTGGTCTTTGCAAGCAGCTGTACTCATAGTTCATCATTAATTTTGTTCAGGAATTAGTTACACAGATATAATCAAGGTCATGCAAGTTGCTTCTGTTGGGTTGGTGTAAAAGTAGCTCCTGTAGACAAGATGATAGTTTTTGCATGGGAATAATGAGAAGGAGGTCCAGTGAAATGTCACAGTTATAGTGAAGGAAAAATGTTTGGAGTGGAGGAACCTTTAATTATTTAATTATGTTAGGTAATTTTATAAATGAACATGTTCCTGAAGCACTTGTAAAACTTCTTAACAAAGGTTACCCGAGCTGTGTCCATTCCTTTGAGAAGGGCTTTCTAAGAGACTCTTAACAAACCTGAGATTTTTTGCTCAAGCCTCTAAATATGTGAACAGGATACTCTCTTCTATTTAAACAATAATGATATCATTGGGATGTACTAAGATAATTTCCTTTGGAAAAAAATACAGTTTCTAACACTGACAATTGGAGGAAAATGTAGTGAAACAACACAGAATGTCTTGTGTAGTAAGTGTAATCATGTCAGGTGTTTGGATGTGAACCAGCTATTGTATTTGAAATCACAAGCCTCTTTTAGAATCTGTGAGTATCCTCATGGCTCTCAGACGTCTTTTCTGTCAATATATAACAGATATTAACATTAAGAATTTGATAAAGTAAAAGAGGGTATATATAATATTTCCTCTTAGTGACTTTATTACTTTTTCCCCCTGTTTTTAACCTCTTTTGCAAATTGTTAAGAAAAATGAGGGAAACTTGAGTATTGTGTATATATAGTCAACTCTGGAATAAGTATTTCTAAGGTTTTATTGTTTGCTTGCTTTTTGTATTTGAAGTTTATAAATATTAATTGTAGTGCAGTGGTGTCAGATACAAGATAACCCCAGTAATTGGATCCTGTTAGTGGCAGAACCCAACTTGTTCAGGAGCTTTATCTGAGCCTGTATGGGAGATGAAAGAGTAGTGTGGCACAACTACACTTGGGCAGGAGATGTGTCCACACAGAGCTTATAGCACAGTAACCATAACAAACCAGTGCAGCTCCCCATCTCCCCCCAGTGACTTAACTGCTCTCACAGTCTGCACACCTGGGACTGCCCACTACAGATCACATGAACCAGTGTCGTGGAACTGTATTTCAGTTACAAGTTGACTTCTGTTTTAGTATACTTTTTAATGGGTTTGATTTTGTTTCTGACTCCCTTTGGTTTATGATTTGGGAAAATCTGGAAACATTATTTCAGTAAAGAAGAAGAGAGCTCTTAAATAATGATACAAAGTATACAATGCAGTGGTAATAGTTTAGAATATTACATGAGAAATTTGGAGGTTTCTTAGCATTTTCCTCATAAACAAAATTAAGACTTTACTTTGCAGTCAGTAAGTGAAGTTAACATGTTATTTCTCTGGGGATAAATCCTCTAAAAATGGCTACATGAACTCATACATAGCAGATAAAGAAAATCGGATATATGTATTATGTCCTTGTTTTCAATAAAACTCTGAAAATTTTTGAGACCTGAGCATCTGCCAAAATATGTTGTTGTTGACTTATAGCCACTGAAGCAGATTTTCATTTGGAAAAAAACCCAATCAACCAACAAATAAGCCAACAAAACCTGCTAGTTGTCACACAGCTCAAGCATTTGGCTGATCTGTCACATACTTTCATAGGACTAACAAGATGTTTTACATTTCAAACACTGAGACTTCCTCATACACAACATTTTTCAGCCAGAGGGAGTATGAACCCAGCTGTAAGCAAGTCAACAGTATCTTTTGCTCTAACTGCTTTTAATTGCTCCTTCTACTGACAGCCTTTATTAAATAGAGCCTCTTCTTCTCCTTGAGAAGGTGGCTCAATAATATTCTGTTTTCTTGGCTGACTGAATAAGGTTGTTTAATGCTTGGGTGGAAATGAAACTGAAATTCTCCTTTCTAAGGCAGCAAACCCAAAGATCCTCCACTTTGCTCTATTGCATTTTGGGATACATTGATAAAATAATATCTGTAATGCATACTAACCAGAGCATGGCTGTTGGCTTTCACTAACAGCTTTGGAAGAAAAGTATTATTTGCGATTTTCATCCTGCAGGAAGTCTTAACTTGTCATCTCTAGGCTGCCATTTGAAATCAGAAAAGAGAGTGATATTTTCACAGAATAAAAATTAAAGCAATTAATTCAGACATGTTGAAATACTTCCTATAAAAAGGTATTTTTCTGGGTCAGTGTGGGCTGGACTTCATTTTTCATTTAACATCCAAAGCTATACTACTCCTATATTTAATCAAAGCTTGGACAAAGGAGAGAAAAACCAACTCATGTCACATTCATGGCAGGCACAGACCTACATGGCTTCTGGTGGGGGGGCTGGAATTCCTGCTCTCAGAACCACTGGGAGTGTGGGTGTGTGATCCTCCAGCATTTGCTTTTCTCCACGGGCACTGTGCACAGCCTGGGCTGGCAGTGGCTGTGAATCCCTGCAGGAGCAGTGCAGGGCTGGATATGCAGTCCTGGGTGCACAGTGGGATGCAGCAGCTCAAAGCTGCTCCTTTCCCCTTTGCACCAGTTACTAATGCAGGTGCAGCAGGGGACTGCACCTAAGGTGGTGTCTAGTGCTAAGTGCATTTAGATGGAGTGGTTTTGGAAGAATAAAATTTGTTAGCTTTTTATGAAATATGTTAGGCTAATTCTGCCTACAGGGAGAGGTCAGCCCTGTCTTGGCAGCTGAAGAGATGCCTTGATTTGGTCTTGTGTCTGGGTGATACCAAGCCTAAGTCCTTGCAATCTAACACTGGTATATGGAGTTTTGAAAAACACATGCTGTCTGGCTTAGGTTCACTGGAACTCCTGATTGTTTTCAAATACAGAATTTGTCACAGTATCTTTCCTTCCAACAAATAGGAAGACGAGATGGGACATGAAGCTTTTGGGCTGGCTTAAAAGGGAATGAATATTTGAAAACTCAGTGGTTTGTTTATTATTTCATTTATAGAAATTTTAGGTAGGTCTTCGATGCTGACATCAGAAACGCCGACAGCAGTAACAAAATAAGTCTGAGTAGTGTTTTTTTCCCTCACTGATGCCTGCAGATATAGAATGACATGATATATTGTGGAAAACCCTTTGTTATGGACCTTTTTAAAGTTTTGAATTTTGACCACTAGACAGGGAGTGGCAGTTTACAGACAGTGCTGGGTAAAAACAGATGGTGACAGTTTCACTGAATACTGTAACTATCAGAATTTTCTCTCTAATAATTGGGGGGAGTAACTGCCAAATGTGCTATAAATATGATTTTATATAGACAAAAACCTCAAGTAGAAAAAAATCTTAAATGGGAATAAGGAATCTGTTGGAAATATGGCAGACTTGTTTCAGATGTCTTTCTGTTGGTGGATATTGTCAGTTTGCTCTTAAATGAGTTTTTTTACAGTTCCATATCTAGAATTTTAAAATTGCACTTTTCTCCCTTCTGCTCGCTGTGAGCAGTAGATCAAATAAGCTTATCCTACTCCAGAGCTATCTTCTTCATGGACTAAATGGGACAGCAACCCAGGCCCATTTTGCTTTGGCAGAAGCAAATTGTAGGTAGGATTGACAATGATCAAGTTTCCTTTCGTACTTGCAAGGCACATTTGTGAGAATGTGTTCCATCAAGTGTAAAAACATTACACTTTTGGTTTTTCCATGAATTATCCTGTCTGCTTCCTCTTCTTTACCCACACTGTATGTAAGTTTTCCTTCCTTTTCTCTCATGAAGTTACTTCCTGTCCTTTTTCCATAACACTGTCATTTATTATTGACCTAACACCCACTTTGTGTGATGTTGCTGATACTTGCTGAATAGTCAGCTGCACAGAGATCCATTATTTAGCTTGGAGAGCAAGCTCAGTGTTATGTAAGGCTGGAGAAAAAATTTTATAGTTCCTTCCTGGCATTTTGCTGTGCATATGAAATATCTGAAGTAAACATCCATAAACAGTTAAATCCCACTTTTTCAAAAAAGACACTGGTTAAATAATATGGGCCATGAGGAATTTTTTTCCTTATGGTAATAAAATTTGAAAATAATTACATGGAACCAAATAGCATTTGTAATTTAGCCTGAAATAGTTTAAAATTTTCAGAATTCTTCAAGTTCTGTCCTCCAAAGTGGAGATAACAAGGTATACCCTCATCTTCCTTTAATGAAAAATCTTCAGGTAATCCACTCTTATGAGACTCAAGATTGTGATATTGGATGTGGGGGGTGTTACTGGTTTTTTGACATTAAGGGAGCCAGGGAGGAGTCCTGGTGGCATAAGAAAAGTCAGATCTCTTTTATTTCTCCCTATTCCCTCACTAATGTATGCAGGAGGAGCACAAGTGTAATGTGAGGCAATACCTTTGAAGGAGGTGTGGCTCCTGCAGGAGGCCAGGGAACATATCCCTTGGTGGGATAATGTGACCAGTGTGTGTCCCCTCACACTGGTCACCATCTCTGCCTGGACTGTGTATCCCAGCAGCCCTGTCTGTCTGTCTGTCTGTCCAGGGCAGGTGCTTGGCTCACAGGTTGGAGCACAAGTGGGAGGTGCTTTGTAAGAGAATATGTGGCAGGATACAGGAGAGCAAGCTTCTTGTGCAGAGTTTGGCATTTAACAGGATTGGGAAAGCAATTTTTCTGAATAAATCTCTCTTGTAGATTTGGCTAAAGAAGAACTGAAATGGGTGGTGGATACAATTCCATGCCTTTGTGATGCTGTAATGTTAAGAAGGGAAGAGATGTCTGGCACAGGAGAATGTTTCTCAAAGGCACTCTTTTCTGCTCATGTTGTCAGGGAAAGCAGCCAGGGTTCCACATGACAGAGGTTTTCTTTTTTGTGAGGCAGGTCTCACATAGCTCCTGTTAGCTAGCTATAAAATAGCTGTGAAAGGAAATATTTTTAAGGAATTTTAAAAAAAAGTTTTTGACCTTGTTAAACTTTCAGTGTTTGTCTCCTGTGGTTCTTTGTGGAGTATCAGATCACCACTGAACAGCAAACTGCTACAGAAGAACATGGAGAGTATTGGATTTTCAGATATGAAAACCTCGCTGACAAGTTCTTTTTATAAACAAAAATGTCATCATTTCTATTTTTAGCAAAAAGAAGTTGTTCAGAAAAATGAAACCATTTCTGAGTAATGATAAAATATGGGACATCCATACCCACTGAAGTCAGCATTTAAAATGAGTGTTTAAACACCTTTATGAAGTCTTATTTTAGGAAGAAATCTCAAAACTGACAGGCTTGAGCAGCCCTGAGTGCCAGTTTTGTTTATTTGTTCACAGAAGTTTTTAAAGGTTGCTACCCCTAACAAGGAAGTGATAACACAAATTCAGGTTGAAATTTGCTGCTCACCTCAAGCAGTCCAAGGCCATATTCCTCACAAAATAGGTGATCCCATCATTCTGGGGTACCTTACTTGCTGACATGACAGCAAGATGCTGATGACTGTGTGTCCTTGCCTATATGGTCTGTTTTAGCAAGTAGAATATTTTCAAAAGAAAATAGTTTATTGAAGTACTCTTTTCTTATGTCCTGATTAATTTGTATGATGTTGTAATGACACTTGCTTCAAGATAGGAGATAGGAACTGGTTTTATAATAGAATGATAGTCCTTCAACTAATTAAAACTATTACAGAGTCATTGCTTCTGTTTTCTGAAAATTGTATTTTTAAACTCTGAGATAGCAAATAAAATTACTAGCAAGACTGCGTTGCTTAAAATTTAAAGAATTGCTTTGGTAGAAAACTTGGAATTAGGATTTATATCACTCTCTACTTAAAAAAAAGCTTCTTCATTTTTTAAAGTAACTACAAGTATGCACCAAAGAGCCACACAAACAGGGAAATTGCCTTCCCAGCTGCCATTTAAATCTCTAACCTCTTTTCATAAGCTGAAGAGTAAACAGATTGTTTTGTCATAACATTTGAGGGCTTCAGCAGCCTTAGAGAAGATGAAGATTAAAAGTGGGCAGTTGTAGCTGTCAGGGCCCCCAGCTGTCAGCTCCTGCACAGGATCAGATGTCAGGATTTCAGTCGGTCACAGCATGGAGCACAAGGCTGATTTCATTTACCCAAGCATGCCAATCTGCAGTTTTTCATGACTGAGGTGTGTACTCAGCCAGCAGAGTTTTCAGATGTTCTCATTTTTGACATGGTGACATCTGTCAGAGGAGTGGAGCAGACAGATGGGAGAGGAGCAGCTTCAGTCCTCTTATCCTGCTCTGTTGCTGTAACACTGCCAGAGCCTGAGATGTGACTGTACAACGTGTGTGCAGGAGAATGACTGTATCTGTAATTAATCAATTAACATAGTTTCAGGATTTCCTCAGAAAGGCTGTGTGTGATGAAAGCCAGTAATGTTTCTTCTTTAATTTAAAAATGCTTACAAAATTACAAAACCTCTTTATTGTGTGTTGTACAACAACTATTTGATATTTTGTAGCTCATGTGAATATTACCCAATGTAGCTTGACATCCTATGAAATAGAAATTCTATGTAAAAATCTTCAAATTTGAATAGTAGGGTCATCTGTCTTGTTTTCTTGTTGATGTAATGGGACTTTATAAATGTAATCTTTTTTTCCACAGTTCCAGAAAGATAAGATGTGTTATTTAAAAAATGGTTTGTTTAGCTCTTTTAAAGGTTTTATCCTTTTGTACAGTAAAATTTAGTGTTATTAGTACAAGGCATGTGAAGAAGACAAATACATATGGTTCTTTATTGTTTTAGAGACAAATTAAACATATTATTTTAAGGTAGATTATTAACCTAAATATTGTTTCCCCTATATAGTAGGGGGGATGGTGTTCTGTGGTTATTTTTGAGGGGATGGGTGTTGTTTGGGTTTTTTAATATTTTTAGCAACTTTGCAGTAAGTTTGAAAACACTCGTTTTGCAGTCAGCCCAAACAGATGTATTGTAATGTATTGCTTATGCTGATTGATGTAAATCCTTTTTATTTTTTGGCTTTTAGTTTTATTTTTATTGACTCCTTTTTATAGTTTTTAGTTGTTACCATTAATGGCAAATTCAGATAAACTTTACTCTTTTTATAAGTCTGCTAATGCAGCTTGAAGGTGTAGCGTAAGGTTTCATGTACTCCTTAGTTTGTTTTGGTGGCAATTCTGATCTGGCTGGGATTGCTGAGTGGAGAGTTTTTTGTAAAGGTCTTCACATACTCATCCACTACAGATGAGTGCTACCAACCATGTGTAAATCAGGGGTTTCTCAAACAAATGTGCAATTGTGCCATGTGAGACGTGAGACTTCAATTTATAAGCCTGCTGCTGAGGAGGAGCTGGAGCTGGGTTTTAGAGAGGAAGAATTTTTTGAGGGGATCTTTCCTGCTAGGAGGAAGAATTGGATGGAAATTAGTATACAATTAATATTCAGCCATACATTTTCATTCACTGTCAGGAAAAAATGAGAACTCTGCTCTTGACTAGAATATCTGAGGGAGGTGGTTCCTGCTGAGATAGACAGGAGAGTGAAACTGGCTGCAGAGGGTTGTTTTTCCATGAGACATCCTGTTGTTTTGGTTTCCTCTTGCTGATTACCATCGCTTAGTGATCTTGGGTTTGTCAAGCCTCAGTGATGACTCAACTCCCCAGCTCAGTTCAAAAGTTTATTCCCTCCAGGTTTTGTATCAGTCTCACAGTCTTGTGTTCCATTCTTTTATAGACACAGCTCATTCTGTCACTGCACTGCCTCTGCCTTTAGACAGTTGGCTCATAATCTGCAACAGACAGTAAAGTAAATCTGACTGCACACCCAGCTGTTAGAGAAAGAAAAAATGGCATTTAACATTAAAAACACAGGTAGGGATGAATTTATTTTTTTCTAGATTGAAACAGTTTTGGCATACATAGGCTGGAGTAAGCATTCCCATTAAATCTGAAAAAGGCACTGTCAGCCTTGGAAATACTAGCAGTGTTTTTCCATTTTTGTTGCTCAGCAAAGTATCTTGCTTTAAAATAGCAACTGGAGTTTTTTGGAACAAGCATTTGGGAGATTCTTAAATTAATCTGTAGGAAAGTTTATTCTTAGGGGAGACAAGGAGATAATAAATGAAAAAGGTCATTTGTTTTCAGATGTCATTAGAAACAAGTGTTGAAACCCATGTAAAACCCACAACTGAAAGGAATGAGGATATGGACCTTCCTTGAAATGCTTTAGTTACCTGAAACTCATAAAACCTAAAACTGCCTGGTTGTGTTTTGCTCTCCTGGGCTTATGTTTAAATGATAATATGGCTGGTGCTAAATGCTGACTTTAAATGATCACTGGTTTGTGAAAGGCAGAGTCTTCAGTAAATAGAGTGGAAATACCCAAAAGTCATGCTTTGACTCAAAAAATTGTATCAGTGCAGGTTATATTTGAAGTCACTCCATTCCAAAGCAGTGTGAGCACCAACTGTGTGAAGGTAGCATTACTAAAATAATTACATTGATTCAGAATGTGTCAGTCTGACATTTGTCTTTGTATCACAATGTATTCACTTTAGGCTTGATAGAGCTTGGATATTGATTTCCCTGCATATTGCCATTAGTCTTCGTAGTCACATTGAATGGTGGACTAAAGTAATTAATGAAATAATCTAACTTACTTAAAACAGTGACTATTTTATAATTTTTCTCCTGTTCAGATATAATCCTCTGATAGACATGGAGCCATATTTTCCTGGTTTTAAGCACATGCAGCAGGACTATGAAGTCACTCTTGAACTCGCAAGTGAAGAGACTCAAAAAACTAAAACTGTGCAAAATTCTAGGATGGGGTCTTATGGTGTCAGCATTAGAGTCCAAGGAATCGATGGACATCCTTACATAGTACTGAACAATACAGAAGGATGTTTGCCAGAAAATCCTTCTCCTCCTGGAAAAGAACAGCAGGTCATTCCTCAGGCTGTAAACAAGCCAGCCACGGACTCCAATACTGCTTTTAAGTTGGAGGACAAAATCAGCGAACATACAAAATTTGCTGGAACGCAGCACATGCAACCCTCTATGCCTAAAGAGCAGAAGATAACCAATACAAATGAAAAGGAAAGTGGAATGCCAGATTTTAAAGATGAAACTATGAAATCCTCAAATTTGTTGAATTTTCAAAAACATCCTGAACTTTTGCAGCCTTATGATCCTGAAAAAAATAACTTGAACTTGGATAATTACCAGTCATCTGTGTGCAGCAAATCTAAGTCTTTTGCAGATGAAAAAACTGAAGCAAAGCCTTGGATTTCCTCTTCTAAAGTAGTGTCCCTACCGAAAACAAATACATACCTTGCAGAGCCAACCAAAGCAAATTCAAAAAAAATACATCTGAACAGGTCAGTGGAAGATCCAAATAGGCAGCTGCAGGACTGTGCCAGTAGCACAATCAGCCCCAGTGACGTGTGTGTTTCAGAGTCATTGTCACCTGCTGAAGGATCCCCCTGTGTTAGTCCCACTTCTTATCCTGAGACAAAGAAACCCAGGCCAGATGTTCTTCCCTTCCGCAGGCAAGATTCAGTTGGGCCAGTACTGAATGACTCCCGAAGATCCTCGTCCTCATCAGCTACTCCCACTTCTGCAAATTCCTTGTACAGATTTTTACTGGATGACCAAGAATACGCCATCTACGCGGACAATGTTAACCGGCATGAAAACAGGAGATACATTCCATTCTTGCCGGGAACTGGTCGTGATATTGACACTGGCTCACTTCCAGGAGTAGATCAACTAATTGAAAAGTTTGATAAGAAAGTTGACGCTCACAGAAGAGGCAGGTCAGGAAAAAGGAACAGAATTCATCCAGATGATCGTAAAAGATCAAGAAGCGTTGATAGTGTCTTGTCATTAGGACTTGATGTAAATTCAGATTATTTAGGTGAATTCAGTAAGAGCTTGGGTAAGTCAACTGAGCGCTTGCTGAGACCATCGAAGGTTTGCCTTCACAAGCAGTTATCCAGAGATCAAAAGTCACCTTCCAAAGAGATGAAGATTTCTGCTCGAAGTGTTGGAAAACTGCAAATGCCCAGTAAAGACACCCAGAGCAGCAGTTTCAGCTCTTTGCAGCACCATAAGCAGAATGGAACAGATACAGAGAGCTTGATGGGCAGGTCAGCTACGCTCCCAGGACAGAGTAAGAGAGAGGAAGTTAAAACAGTAACTTCTACTTTGTTGTTGCCAAACAGAATTACAATTACACCTGAATCAGGAGCCAAGAAGACTTCTGTAAAAACAAGTTCATCCGTCCCTAATATACAGGTGATTTTGAATTTATTCTTTAAAATGTCCTTTGCACTCCAGCATATGAAAGCTGCCATATTGTTAATTGTGTATTTTTCTAGTCTTCATTCAAACAAACTCTCATCATACAGTACTTCCAAATGGGATTGTTCTGGAGAAATGTAAACATAATTTATTTTCATTGTTGTAAGTATAGAAAACCTGATTTGTAAAACAACTGATTTTTGTTATGGGTAAAGGAAGATGGTGAGGCCAAACAGCTTCTCGTAAATGATGTTCTAAAGATTCTTAAGCATAGATACACGAAAGTAGAACATGAAAAGATATGCAAGCAAAATCAAGTTGTTTTCTTTTTTTCTTTTGGTGTGGAGTATGTTTCTTATTGCAGTAAGCCAAAAGTCCAGTGGATCTTTCAGAAGTTCAGGTCCATGGTGCATAAAAGTTTTCATTGATAGGATAGAATGGAGATGGTACAATACAATTGTACTATTTGTATTTACAACTCTCACAAGATTGGTATCTTTTGACATTTTTATCTTTATCTTTTAGGCAACTCCTGATCTCTTAAAAGGCCAGCAAGATCTTGCACAGCAAACGAATGAAGAGACTGCTAAGCAGATACTTTATAATTACCTTAAGGAAGGGTCAGTATGTTAGGAGACTGTATTTTCTCCTACTGTCAGTAGGAGACTGTGTTTTCTCAATATTTGTCTTCTGTTACATTTGAAATGTGAAACAGTGAAGTGAAAGCTATAATTAAATGAAACATCTCTTTCACAATTCTGTATCTCAGCTGTGTCCTCTAAGGCATTATCTGATCCCAAACTACCCAGGCTATCAGGATTACATAAGGTATTGTACAGGATATGATTAAATGCACTTGCAACTTGTGAATCAGAATATGATTTGTCTTTTAAATACATCTGGAATTAAACTTGGTGTAATATAGAGGTTATTGGAGAATTCAAATAGCTCCTCATGGAAGTTTAAGCCTTTGGGTTTTTTAAACAACAACAACAAAAACAAAGTGTTATTTCCTAAGGTTTGACAGAAGCCCTCTTGTTGCTGTGCTTTTAATACTTTGTGCACCTGTAACTCTTGGTGTTATCTACTTATAACTCACTGAAAGGTAAAGGAAGGTTAATTAAAAATACATGATGCATTTAAATTTCATTTCATTCCTGATATAGCAGGTTCTGGGACCTGTTCATCTGTTATTTTATGGTGCAGTAGTCAGGAATTCTCAAACCTAGAACTAACTACTTCTTATTTCAATGTGTCTGAGTAATATTCATGCTGAATATCTGTCTTTCCACAGCCACAATCGTACAGAAGAGATTTGCACTTTAAGAGTTCAGTGGACTTTTTTGTTTGGTTGGCTTTTTACAAAACATTTGGAATACAAATTTTTAACTTCTCTCTTTAAAGATTTTAGTAAATCATAGTTAAGATAATTTCTGATTTGTTTGTATTATTTTTGGGGGGGTTGTGGAGTTTTTTATTAGTTTGGACAGTCTGAATTTTGTTTAATATTAACAAAATTAAACCAGATATTAAAATTAAACCAAATTGTAACTTTGATCATATAATTCTTACTTGTACTGTCTGTTTTAGAAGTCCTGATAATGACGATGCAACAAAGAGGAAAGTGAATTTGGTTTTTGAGAAAATTCAGACTTTAAAGTCAAGAGCTGCTGGAAAGGCACAGGTAAAGAATTTTTAATTTGCTTTGGCTTGTTTTAAAGTGGTGTAGTATTCAGACAGGGCCTTAAGAATCTGAATTCCCTTAATGACTTTTACTAGGCTATTCATGTAATCCTTCTGGAATATGGCTTCATTTTGGTGGCATGAGAAGGATTAAATGCTTATTGTTTATTATTTTATCCTGGGTATAATTAGTAAAAATAATAATAAAAAAATCTTCATATTCTTCTTAATCTAGATATACTAGTGCTTTTGCAGAAGGTTTTAAGTGTAGTTGTTCACAGCATAGTTAACCTTTTAAAGAAATCTCTTAGTATTTGAGAAGGAGTGTGGAGCAATGAAGAAAAATGTTAGGTACATTCACATAAAATTTCTTTGGTAAAGATAAAATTTATCTGCAGAGATACATGTTAATTTTTTGATTGCAGTGAGACAGACATAGCATGAGAGACTCATGTAGGTTTTGTTATTGATGACAGCATTATTTATTTACAAAATACATCCTAGGAAATTACCTAAAATAGTATTTGAAAACCTGTCTTAACATATGGGCATGCTTTCCTTTGATGTCCATTTCGCATAATTAGTGATAGCTCAGTAAAATTGGCCCAAAGCACACATGATTTAATTCATATGTTACCTAATTTGAATTTTTCTTTATGTTTTTATATTTGCTGTTTTATTGTCAATATGCCTTGAGCAATTACCAAGCAGTTTTATGAAAACCAAGTCATGGTTTCTTTGAAAATCTTAGCTGGGCCTGACCTATATGAAAAATCTCTGGTGAGTTCAGGCAGTTGATGCTACACTTTGTTGGTCTTGCCTGTAGCTTTGCTTTAGATTAAAAAAGAAAAGGAACTATTCTCAAAGAATATCTTGGCTTTGTGGGAAAAAATGTCTCTATTTAATTGTAGGTTTCAGATTCTTCAGCTGAAGTAAAAGCATTGGTGGAACAAAAAGCAGAACTTGAAAGGAAAGTGGAAGAGTTAGAGAAAAAACTGGATCTGGAAATTCGGGTACAGCACTTTATTGTTATAAAGCTTTTAATTATTTCAAATACACTTTAAAATAAGTGAATCTGATCCTCCAGCTGAATCCCTTTTGCTTTGTATTCTTCTTAATCTGGACATACTTGTGCTTTTTCAGAAGCCACTTTATTTATAGGGTGGTTGGTCATAGCATTGTTACCCTTTGTAACAAATCTGCTCTTAGTATTTGAGGAGTTCAGAGCAGTGAATTTATTTCACATTCACAAAGCACTTCTTAGGTATCCACTGAGGTAAATGTTATTCTGTTGATTGCAGTGAGACAGACATGGACTGAGAGACAAACTGTTTTAATCATGTAGCTGCTGTCTATTATTTGGCTTAACTCTTGGTGTATAAAATACAGAATCAGCAAAATTCCAAAGAAGAGAGAGATGCTACACGAGCAAGTCTGAAAGATCTTCAGTTGCAGCTTGATCAAAGTATTTGTGAAAAGGAAGCCTTAAAAAAGCAGCTGGAAGAAAATGAGAAGGAGCTCAGGCACAACCTGGAGGAGTGAGTTAATTCTAGCAAAGTTGTCATTGAAATTAGTATCTTTTCTAAAACCTTTTAGATTAAAAGCATCTGTGTCTCCAGAATATGTTGATGGAACCAGACAAGCGACATTTGTTACTGTAGGAAATAATTCTACCATTTAGAAAAGTCACGTCTTCAGAATATCTGGAAGGAAGAGAAAGATTGCTGAATTTATAATCTTCCTCTTTGTGCAAATTGCTTTTAATATTTCAGGGTGAAAATATATAGTTCCAGTCTTTGAAATAAGGAAACCCTTGAATGACTAGAGTACCAGGTCAAAATACAACTCCCCACTTAGATACTTACTTAGAAGATTTCTCATCTTTACCCTGACATTTAATTTTTCTGTCTCATTATATCCCATTCTCTTGTGGGCAACATGGAATTTGTGTCTTTTTAGTACTTGAATGAACAAATTAGTATTTCTGAAAATTAAAAAATCCTGTCTTATTTTTACTGATGAGGCTTTTTCAAGTGAAGATGGAGCAGGAAAAACACCAGACTGAGATCAGAGATCTTCAAGACCAGCTCTCTGAGATGCATGATGAACTGGATAATGCAAAACACACCGATGAAGGGGAGAAAGAGATTCTGATTGAGGTTAGTTACCAAGTATCAGAAAACTTGCATGAGTAGAGGAGACTAAGATACTGGTGGAAGAAATACGCGCTTTTGCTTTTGCTCTGCTATTGATCCAAAACAATTTACCATTATTAGGTGACCTAAGAAAGCATGCTAGGATAGCAATATTAACCCTAAAAGGAATACAGAGTGTAAGTACCATTGCTTTATGGAGCAGGAGAACAGATATCTTAATGGTTAACAGACAGGTGAGTTACCCATATTATCAGATAATAATCTCAGTCAATTGGGAGTTGGGGTCAGAGCAGGGAAGATCAGTTTAAAGAAGATGTCTGTATTATCAAAGCCAGATGAGATTCAGTTAAGAAAATAAAAAGAACTCAACAAAGTAGTGTCTAAATTGTTGACTTTCTATTGGTGGGACCAGGGAGAGAAGGGATGAGTCTGGAGAGGAACAAGAGTTACAGGGTTTCTGTCACCTTGAGATGAAAGAGGAATTGGCTGTAGCCCTGGTTACCTTGAGATGAAAGAGGAATTGGCTGTAGCCCTGGTTGTACTAATATACTGATGATGAAATAGAGAACACAGCTTATTAAATTTGTTGATAAGGATGTGTAAGAGTATCAGTGCAGAAATATTAAAGATGTTTGCACGCAAGATCTGCTGAGTAGAATAACTACCTTGTTTTGTAGGGGTGAGATTTGATTACTCTTAAATGACTGTCTTAAATCTCAGGCACTGTAATTGAAAGTTAAGCATAAGTGGGGGATATCACAAATGATGATGATAGTACTGAAAAACATTACCTTTGAAGAAGGACTTCAAACTGAATGGAGAAGTGAGGGAAGAGTCAAAAATACATCTCACAGAGCGCTGCTGTAAAGGTGACAGTGATAATTTTTTCTATGTTCTGTGGAGATGGAGTAAGAAATGAGAGACTTAGCTCCAGAAATTTAAAGAAAGTATTAGAAAACGTTTCTGTTAATACTGATAATTAAACAGAGGAAGGTGGGATGGTGATAAGATCCCTTCCATTGTAGGCATTTAATGGCAGAGTAAGTGATGTGTGTCAGGAGTAGTTTAGATGTACTGATCTTCCTTCAGTGCAGGGAAGCCTTCATTCTCTTTGAAAGTACAATTATTCACAGCTGGAGAAATACCAAATTAGAGAATTTGTGAAGCAGAACATTTTTGATAGTTTCTGTTATCAGATCCATTGACTCTCCAGTTCCTTCCCAGCAATTTGGAGGGGGGAAATGACTTCTAGGGTTACCCTGGTGGGAGGAGGAAGGGTGCAAAGACATGGACTTGGTTTGGAAGCACTTGTTTTGTCTTCAGCACTTGAAGAAGCGACTTTATTTATTCTTTCCAGAAGAAAAGAAAGCAAAGAATTATCATTGAGTTTGCTTCTCTTGCAACTGAGGGAAAAATGCTTTGTCTTCGTTCTTATCTGCCTCATTGCTATTGAAAGCACAATGTAGGAATGACTCCTGCATTATTTGCAGATGGTATAACACACCATTAAAATCTATTGATAGTTTTGCAGCATCAGCTATGTTGACCTATTGTATAAAACATCAGCTATATGCTATACTTCTAACAGTTGAGCAAATTTTTAGCTTACTATAAAAGCTGTAAAAAATATGTCAGTCATATGAAACAAAGTTGTCCCTGGGGAGCTTATGTGCTTGCTTTGTCTGAGACATAAAGAGAACATCCACAGGGGCTATTTGACACACAGCTGTGCTTAATTTTGGGCTTTAGGAGCTGATGCAAATGAAGCAGGATCTGCAAGAAGTATTAATAGCAAAAGATCAACAAGAAGAGATTTTGAGAAAGAGAGAGAGAGAGCTCACAGCTTTGAAAGGGGCACTGAAAGAAGAGGTATCCAGCCATGACACAGAGATGGATAAACTCAAAGAGCAACACGATAAAGAATTGCTGGATCTACGACAGAGCCTGGAGAAAGCGACAGAGGTACGTGAGTGCCAACAATTTCCTCTACAGGGAAAGATCCTACCTCTCTCAGATGCTTTCAGACACTGCTATTTTCTATACACCAGATGCTTTCAGACACTACTGTTTTCTTAGCAAAATAGGCAAAGATTTAGGCCAGGAGATTCTTGGCTGCTCAGAGTAAGTTTTGTCATACACATCTGATATTTGGATTGTCACAGCTGAAGTTGTGGTTCTTTCTACAAGCACTTATTTACTGCATTTGCTTAATTGCAAACTTTGAGGGAGAAGAGATGGGAGTATAGTGCAGAGAAAGTCCTGGGTTAAACAGAATCACCAAAACCTTGAGGTTGCCTTTGAAGAGTGCTTTGTCAGTCATACTGTTGAAATAACTTCTAGCAGTTCTCTGCAGTTCTTTGCAGACCACTGTTCCTACATTCAGCTTGTTGTGTCATATCCTGCTCCCTGGTTGCATTGTTCCACCTTGTTCATGATATCAGTGTGGGGTTTGTGTTTTATTTTGTGCCCTTTTCATTTATTGAACTTAACCTTGTTTACTGAATGGTCAAGGGAGTGTGAACACAAGGAAACAGCAGGGGTTTGGGTGTTTTGAATCAGACAGGAAGAAAACAGAACTGAAGGAATTGCCTCTTCCAGCATCAGCAGGAAGTCTTTGTGAGAGGGAGAATGGGACAGGTTTCAGATGTGTGTATTTGTTATTGTTTTCCAAAAGATGTCCTTTGTGAACTTTTCTTTGTAGAGAAGTAGGTAAGAATGTACTGAAAGATCTTTTTTTTTGGCATGGGGACAGTTCTCTTACAGTTTTGAGCATTCTTTTTACAGTGACAGCTTCTTGTGTCTTTTCTGTATTCCCTCATTTTATTTCTCAAATATTTGAGAAAACTTCTTCAAGCAAACTGTGCTTGACCAATATGTAAGAACTGTAGGCTCAGTTTTATTCTTAGAAATATCCATGCTAATTTATGTCTGTTACCTACACTAGTCTTAGGTGACTTGTAGTTATCCTGCTGGTTGTGACCTAAAACATAACACCGAACTGAGGGAAAATTAAGCTTGAAGCTGGAAAGAAGTTTCCAAAGCTCTATATGCTCTATGAGCAAAGTAGGAGCTCATGTGGAAGATGCTGGATAGGTATTGTATGATTGAATTCCTATAAAAGATCATCCTTTTACAGGTTTGTTTTAAATGTGCAATTTTCTTCAGAGGTTAGAAAATTTTATAAATGCTGGATTGTTTATGCAGTCTAGGGCTTGTACATGAGATTGTTCGGCTTTGCTTAAATGTATTGTTTCTCTTGGTTTTACATCATCATGAAGATATTTGACTTGTCTGAGCTGCATGAACAGAATTAATTTTTTTCTTTGAGAGAGAAGTAGAACGTTTAAATTATCATTTTTTATTACACAGTAATTGTAGTGACAGCTCAACCTCAATGAACCATCTTTCAAAGTTAGTGCATGGTAATTTACTGTATTTCAATTATGGAACTGTAATTACGACTGACAAGAAATGAAAGAGTAGTCTGTTTGGCATAACAATAACACAGTCTGGGAAATGGCTCTATGACTGGGTTGCTGTGGCTTACAGATACTTATAAATAGCATTTATTTACTTGCATGACATAGTCTATCTAATAGTAAATTTAATTAGTAAGATGTTCAAAAGTGAAATTTATTTATTTGGTCTAAGTACCAGTTCTCTTCCCACTTGAGTTGAAATTTTTGTTTTTATTTGAAATAAAACTTAACATGTTTAATTGGAAGATGGTGTTTTCTTTCGTTTGTGTTTTTTTTTTTTAAACTTGCTAGTATTTGTACTCAATGATTTTTTGAAGCACAGCATTATCTTTATGCCTGCTGGCTGAAATTAGTTGTCAAGTTTGATATATCATTTATCAGGAAAGTATAACCATTCTCTGCAGGAAGTTTCCGGACTGATCTGCCATGATCTTATATATAGTTAATTATTTGGTTTATAATTAATCTGAAATACCCAGGAGACATACACAATTGAAGCTACTTGGCCTGGTTTTGGTTGTTTTTTTTTTTTTTAATATTACTGCAAGCTGGAAAAATTCATACCTGATGGCAGGAAACAAGAAACCTACATCAAAGATTAGTGGGAAAGGCCATTCTGTTGCATTTGATGAGCAAAACAGGAGTGTAAATACTGTAACAGTGGTTTGTCATACAAAAAATGTGGATATGGATGTTTGATAGATCAGGTTTTATTAGAACCTCTATGTGCAAAAGTGTTTTTACTTATGTCGCTTCTAAATCATCCAGATTGGTACAATGAATAAAGAATTTTGTGATATATAGGCTGTTAAGGAAGTTTTTGCATGGAGAAAGGAGGTAGTTTTTATGCCAGTGTTAAATCAACAGAATTCTCATCTGCTGGAGGCATCAGATAGGTTGGTAAGTAATGTGCAATGCATTTAGTCTGTGTGATTAGAATGCCACATAGACCTGTTGGCAAATAATGTTGGAAACATACTCAGGGTTATCTGATAGAAGAACAGAGCAGGGTTGTTTGTCATTATGATTCTGTTCTCATGCTCACTAATGTGGTGCTAGTTTGGGGTGGTTTTGTTGGGTTTTTATTGTTGTCATTATCTGATTTCTGGTTTTTTAATAGAGAATTTTAAATAAAGTCACAGATATTAAGATATTATTTTTCTTTGCTCCAGTTTACCTTTTAAACTTATTTTTGTGTTATGTCTTTTGCTTATGGTGGTCTAAAGATGGCGGTGACTATTCTTGACTTTGTTGCTTGTTTACTGAGACTGAGACCAGACTATTTCCATTTAACAACAGGAAAAGTTTTACTCATCCATAACATACCTCTGTGGGATAATAATTGCCTTTACTTTTATAATAAATTTAAAAATGAGTGTCTTTGTGATTAAGAATAGATTTCTTCATAATTGCAAGTGCTAGAACAGAGATTAGTGTAAATTCTACTCCAGTTTTTAGTGTCATAAACAAATTTCTATTATGTAATCTGACTCTATAACACAACAGTCCTTAAATGTACTATTTTTAACAATGAGTGCTCTGTCACCATAGATGAAGTGCTACTATTTCAGTAAAATTTAAAAATAACTTTTGGAATGTAATGCTGCAGGTAAAAGGTTGTAGCATATTGCAACTAGTACAGTTCAAATTCCACTGAAATGTATCAGCTCAGGAGAGCAGTTGCAAACTGCACAGCACTTCAAATTTACATCTGTATTTAGAGAAGCTGTCTGAACAAATGATGTTGTTCAGAAAAAGCTGTAATCATCACGTTAGGAAGAGGCTTATCTAAGCCTGACCTTGGCTGATTTATTTGGCGTGTCCTATGTCTGACCTTGTTCTCAGAATGGTAAAACAGACACTCAGTTTAGAGCTGGTTAATTTATCAACACATTTAAGAATGCAATGGAGCTGGTGATCACATTACCATTAACATGTGTATGTGTTACATGTGATTATGTTATGATAAAAGAGAAGAAGGAATTTTACCAGAGCAAATGCAGGAACAGCAAAAGACAGTTGTTGCCTTCTGCACATATTGTGAACTGAAATCATCCTCCTTTAAGATAAGAAAAAAATATAAATCTCTGGGTATTGTACATGAGAAGAAGCTTTGGTTTTGGTTTTTTCCCATCTTGTTAATTTAGGTGAATCTAGCACAAACTATAAAGACCTTTGAAATGCAAAGTAACTATTGAATCTTTTTCTACTTAACTTGATAATATGATGTGTCTTCCTCAAAGCTAATAAAAATCTCCCATATAGAGCAGAAACCTAAAAACTGGCTTAAGCATTCCAGACAATACTGAGATATACTCTGTATGCCTTTCTTATAGAAATGGCTTGAAATTCATAGTTGAAATGTAAAATGAAACATAATTAAATCTAGTATACTCTGAGAACCTATTCTGGAATAATACTGTAGAGTGGACAGTGGTTACCCAAGTTATTCAGGGAAAAGTGAAAATGTAAGTGTGGAGCATTGCAAAGCCACTTTGGTACTTTTAGTGGCTTAATGTATGTATCTGTAAAATTATATATATATCTGAAAAAACCCCAATAGGACCCTGCTACCTTGTTCTGCTCTGAGGTGAAGTCTTGGGGCTATAATGTCATGCTAAAAATCCATGGACTTGATAGCAGTAAAAGAAACAAATGATATAATAAGAATTACTTGGGCATGAAAACATTGTTATGCACTCTTATCCATATGTCCATAACTCACCTGAATCTGAATATTGTGTCTGAGGCTGGTATGTTCACCTCAAGCAAGATACACAACAATTGAAAAAGATTTAGAGAAGATGATCTAGGATTTGAAATGCCACTGGTGGGTATTATCTTTCCTCTGCTTGCCTGAGGCAGCTTTTTCCATTTTGAAATAGCACTTTTGTTTCAGTTCTAGAAGCTGGATCTAAACTGTGCAGAGTCAAATGGTTGAGTGACTGGTCCCAGTCAGTGTTTCATCTTTCATCACCTAAGCCCTCTCCTCCTTTCATTTTCTGCCCTCTTTTACCAGCCTTCTATAAGCCTGGTAAGATTCTGATTGATTTTCAGTATGGTACAAACACAGATGGAGTTGGGGAAAGAGAGGGAGAGGGTATGCAGACAGAAGTGTGATGGTGGAAGGAAAGCTGCAGGCACTCCTTAAATAGGTATCATTATTTGAAACACCTATTTAAGAACTGTATGAAAAATTTGGGAGACAGATTTGATTTGTTTTGCCCAGCATATCTGTTCTGGGTGTGGAAAGGAAGTTGGTAATAACATCATGCATGTTTTCAGGACCCATTTAATGAAGTAGCAAACAAATTATGGAATATTAGTGTTGTCAACAAGAATGTAAAATGTGCCTCTAAAGCACTCTGAACATGTAACTTGGTGACTGTGTCTTTAAGCTCCACCTCCTCTAGTCCTTCATTTCTGTGCAGTTTACTCCTCCATTTATTTAGTGGGTACATATGTGGGTTTGGGTGCAGACAGTGCCGTGAAACTACAGCTGAGTGGGTTTTACACTGTATGTAGAGTCAAGAAAGCCTCTCAGCAAAACTGTCCTGCAAAGTTGTGTTTGAGTTGGACTGGACCAAATCTATAGGATAATAAAAAACTAATCCTGTTTATCTGTAAAAGTCACTTAACTATTGTGGACCTTCCTCTGTTAGGATTATTTCAGTAAGTCTGGATTGGGAAGGAGGGTTGTTTGTGTGATTTTTCATTTTCTTTATTTCTGAAGCTTGGCAAGAGCTTGCACAGCCAGGTACTTCTTTAATGCCATCAGGAGGATCTCTAATCTTTGTTGCAGAAGCCAGTTTATGTATTCAGGTGATTGGTCTTGTGACAGTATATGTTTGTCTGTGTATGTATGGGAAGCGTTTGACTCTGTCAAACAGGAGGGAGCAATGTGAACACAGAGTTAGTTAATATTTTACTCCAGTCTATCCAGCAACTTCTGACCTTCAAAAGACTGTTAGTATAAGCCAATCTGAATATGTCATGATACATAGCCAGGGGGAAAATATAACATTGATGCAGGTACTGCTTAAGAGGTTAATACTTTCCTGGCCCTGGATTTTATAACTTATATAAACTTTAGGTCATGCCTAAATTGGAAAATTTTGTTTAACATGCTGTGTGTAAAAGAGGGCTGCATTCTCAGTCTTCAAATGTAAGTATTTAAATCTTTCATTACATCTCATAAATGAAAACCTAAATAGTTTTGGGAGTAATATTAAGGACATGGTACCATTTCAAGCAGTGAAAATGACCTTGTAAGAAAACAAATCTTTTCTCAAAACTGTCACCAGTGAATTTTTAACGAGTTAGTAGAGTGGCCCTAGCTGAAATGAAATGAGAAACCAGTCTGACTCGCTTGTAAATTTGTGCACTTGCTTACTGAATAATCTCTTGAAGTACAGCAGAGAATTTAAGCTGGTTGCAGCGTACCTTGCTAAGAGAGGAAAAAAAAAAATGACCCTTTTAATAGGTAACTAAAAACAGTTAACTTCCAAAGACATAGCCATGTGTTAAAGTTGGCTATGCCTCAATTTGAGATGATGGGAAGAATTAATATAATCAGTGTCAGGTAGAAAAACAGTAAGTGCATCCGTTTCGCTTTTTGTTTCCAGAAGTTTTGTTGTTTTTGTTGTTACCTTTTTTTGGAGAGTAGGTAGGATGGGGTGGGTGGGTTGGTAGCCTAACACTCCATTTTTAAGGAATTTTTGTACTCCTTTTGTAGAGATATGAGATTTAATTATGCATGGTATCCTATGGTTACTCTATTATTCATCCCAAGGCTTCCAACTGCTTTAAGAAATAGTGTCTGGAGTTAGAAGAATTGCCTAAAGATAAACAGTGGGTAAAAATGCCAGAACTACAAGCAGAGGTACAAGCAGAAATAAAGACCTGTTATTTGCATTCATGAACTTTGAAAACTAGATCACTGTAGCTGATTAGGACTGATTTCAGAAGCTCCCCTTACAGAAGAGCTAATAATGATTACAATTTAAGAGTTGTCCCTATGTGGAGACTCACTATGTTTGTCTTTTTTTCCCTTGGTGTCAGTCTTTGGGTGTAGAATGGTTTGGGGTTTTTTTTCTTTCTTGGAAATCACCTGCACATTACCTAAAGAAATCAGTGTCTAGTTTTATTTAAACTGTTTTGTCTATATACAAAAAGAAGAGGAAAAGACAGTAGAAAGATATTTGATATCTCTGTCACTGCTACCCCCTCTGGATCATCTGAGGGAGTTGGGTAGGTATGAATCCCTGAAGCCACATGAAACTTCTTACATGGTGTTCAAGAAGTTAAACTAGTCCAGCATCAACCTCAAAAGGTGGCCATGAGTCTTCAGAGCTGGTTTCAACAGCTAGTATCTTGATACCTGAAGTGTTCCACACCAGGAATGGAATGAAGTGAGCAGCAGCACCATTTCCTTTTTCAGAAGATTTCGGAAGATTATCCTGTCATATACTTAGATTGCACAGTTATGAATATGAAAAAAAAATTGAAAACCTGTTACTTCCATTAAAAAGCTCCAGTTTGTGCCCCAGCTCATTTTGAATGGAGATTTAGTCTCTGTGTTAAAGAACACAGTTAATTGGCTGAATCAATTAGGTTGGAAAAGGCCTCTGAGATTGAAGCCATTTTATGACCGAACACGATGATATCAGCTGGACCATGGCACCAAGTGCCAAGGTCAGTCTTTCCTTAAACACCTTCAGGGATGGGGACTCCACCACCTCCCTAGGCAGCCAGTTCCAGTGTGTAATCATGATGGCTGAGAAGAAATTCTTCCTAATGTCAAACCTAAACCCCCCCCAGGTACAGCTTGAGGCCACGTCCTCCTGTCCTGTCGCTGTTCCGGGGAGAAGAGACCAACCCACACCCGGCTACACCCTCCTGTCAGGGAACTGTAGAGAGTGATAAGGTCACCCCTGAGCCCCCTCTTCTCCAGGCTGAGCGCCCCAGCTCCCTCAGCTGTTCCCCATCAGACTTATGGCCCAGACCCTTCCCCAGCTCCACTGCCCTTCTCTGGACCTGCTCCAGCCCCTCAATGTCCTTCCTGGATTGGGAAGCCCAGAACTGAACATGTAATTCCTGATATTCAGTTGAACTGGATTCTGAATTGAAATGTAAAGGTTTTTGAAGAATTTGATGACTTTTGCCTGATAAACATTGGATTTAGCCAAAATTTAATGATGCTAATACGTGGCAAATTAGATACTTAACTTCCACACAGTTTAACTCTTCCTTTATTTTGTAAAAGGACTCTAAGGATCCCATAGTGTGTAGTCACTGCCAAAAGGGAGTTTCACCAGCTAAAACACTGAAGTCAGCCAAAACTATTTTTTAATGATCAGTTACACAACCTCTCTCATGTCTTTGCCAGTGATGAGGGTGTGGTAAAAAAAAAGGTGTGGAGCCACAGAATATTTTCTGCATTCCTATTCAAAAGTTTTTTTTTGTTTGTTTTTTTTTTGTATTCAAATTGAAAGTGAACATTTTATTTGCATCTCAAAAACCTTGATGGGTGTTCTGTCCAGTTTCTCTGGGAAAGATTTTGATGCCTTTTTATACTATCTGTTCACTGCTTGCAACAAAGTTCAGAGTAGAACACTGTATAAATATATTTGCTTTACTGAGATTTCTGCAACAAAGGTGTTGTAACAATATTTATTGTTTTATTTTAACTTGATCTTGACTAAATTTAATAGGTTTAAAAATACTACTGGACACATATATAACTATATACAAGGACACAAACCCATGTTTTATTAGATTAATTTCTTGTTAGGGAAGACACCTGAAAGGAGCAAGATGGAAGGTGAGGGAAATGTATTTTACTGCTCATGTTCCCTTATGTTCCGTAGGCCTAGAGCTGAAAACCAAATGCCACATGCATATAAACTCCAGTAGCTGTGACTCTGTGGCTCACATAAGCAGACCTATGCTAGGTAAAACATTACAGATCAGGTGTACATACCAAACCAAAAAATACACACACATGTATCTATGTAAATATATGTGTGCGTGTGCATGCATATGCTCACTTTCTTCTCATCTGTTAGGAGTGAAATGGAGCTTGAACATACTATTAAAAACATCTTCTTCCTCTGGAAAGATTTGGCTGAGTGACTTGCCTTAGGAGGTCTTTGGCAGAGGCAACAACAGACTCCAGATTTTCTAGAGCTGGTTTTGGGTGCCTTTGCTGTGAAACTGTCCTTTCTCTTTATTGCCTCACTCATTTCTGCTGTAAACTCTTAACTACTCAAGCTAATTGACTAATCCTTTAAGCTTTAGTATTAAAATGTATGAGAATTATTAAAAAGTCAGTGGTTATTGAACACCATGGATTATTTTCTGCCATGTATGATCTATTTTATGATCAGAAACTGATTTTTTTCAGTATATTTTTCTTTTAGGATTTGATAACTTGTTTTATTTGGTTTGAGTCCACTTCTGGACTAATAAGCAGTTACTGCATGTGTACTGTGGCACAATGACATCAGAATGCAGAAGCTTATCTTCAGTCAGTCACAGAGGACTTTGTATTGTGGGAACTTCTCTGTAAAACTGTGTTTTCTTTCTTCTAGACAAGCTTCTTTTTCTTTATTCTAACTTTTTCCAGAAATTTGCAACCCATTTCCAGCTCCTTTTCCCTAATCTCTGTAGCTTAATTTTGCTGATAAGACTTACACAGTCTTAATCAGGAGCTTAAACATGATCGAATTTGAGAAAGTATAATAAAGTATTCAGTGGATTCAAAGGTAATAAATAAGAAGGTGATATGAGTGTGGTTAAGAAGTCTTCAAATGATGTGATTATTAAGAGAAAGGTATTGTACCTTCAGAGACTGAGGGGATGAATATCTGAATGTAAAACGGTCCAAACATAGGGACTAGAAGGCACTGAATGCCCTGGAAGGCAGATTGAAAGGAAAGACAAAACAAATGCAAGTTCATAGGCATAATAAGCAAAATGGTATAGGGTATTTACTTACATAAATATAATTCTGTAATACAATACAGTAAAAAGTAACAGTAAGAGGTTGGTTTACTAAAACATGCTGCCACAACCAGTAAATGAGACTAAAAAGAAACATTTTCTTTATCATAGGGAAGAAACTGCAAAATTGGAATTCACATATGTTAATTTTAAGATCCAAAAGAGCCCACTTCAATTCTTGATAAAATTGTCCCCCTCTCCTGTTTTTTGAGGGGCTTGAATTTTTGTGGCAGTGTTTTGGGGGTTTTTCCCCTTTTGTATGGCAAATATGTCTGAATATACAGTATTTCATTCCAGGTTTTGTTGACAAGAATCTTGTTTAACCAGTTTTGTCTGTTTTGTGCTCTGTATGTTTATGTGCATAATCTTCTTTAAACTTTCTGAAGAGACTGATCCACAATTCTTTGAAGTAAAGTTCTTATATTAACAATGTCTGTTAATGTTTGATATTCAACTTAAATCATTACTTTGTGACCTTCACCTAGTTCTGTTACCATGGGTTAAATTATATAAACTTAGTTAAAATGACTGCCCAAACTTTTCTAACATCCTCAAATAAATAAATCGAAAGGATTTATGAATGGGCACGAGCAGGAGTCATTAATTGATGTTGTGTCATTAAACCTTGGGGACCATGAGTTAACTCACACTGTTTATGTGCAGCACCATTACAAACAGGTCACTTGTGGACTGAGGGAAATGGATTCACAGCACAGTGTCTTCCTGTCTGGCTTTTTCCTCGTTTGTACTTACTACATCTTCAATGTTCAGTTTTCCTTCTTCTTTCACCCTCATCCCTCTAACCTGCTAATTGAATGCTCTTGCAAACAGCCTTCATCTCCTTTTTTGAGTGTGTGGGCCAGTCCTTGAATTTTCAGTGAAAATGTCCGTCCCTGCTCATGCAGGCAGAACCACAGACAATACCCCTGGCTGTTGGCAAATGCTCTTGGACAGTTTAAACTGTCCTTGTTGCCACTTTCAGTTTTAGCCTATGAAGCACAGCAATTGCCATTCAGACTTTATCAACATACATAGTAATTTCACTGTCATTTCAATGCAGTGGTTTTCATATCTTCTACTTCCGTGTTTTGTTAGGGAAATTCTCTGCAGAGTATAATGAGCCATCTCTAATGACAATGTTAAATTGCACCTATGGTCTGTGCATGAGCAAGCTGCCTGCATGTGTGGGGCTGCAGGAGCACACTGCCTGTGTGCAGGGGCTCCATAGGCAAAGGACACAGCACTCCCTTTGTGCGTCAGCAGTGGCCGTGTGTGGTGTGATAGCTGCTGGCCTGAACCTTATGTAAGTGCTCAATATATGGACAGGGATGTCTCTCCACCAGGTTCTCCCCTAATGGTGTTGCTACAAGGTCTGTCAGAACTGCATTTCAGTGCTGGTATGCTTTGTGTATGCTCTCCAGTGATCCCTAAGCTTTTTGCTGTCATGTTCACTTGCCTTCCCAAGAGCAGGCCCGGAGGGGAGGTACAAGGTTATGTGGGGTGCCAGAGCAGATAATAGTGGAGAATACAAGGCAAGAGTGTGGAGACTTTTCATACCTTAACTTTCTGTGGTAATATGCTGTAGGATATGGCATACATTGCCAAAAGCTCTTATAATCCAGAAACTTCATTTGTGCCAGTGAAGAAGCTCTGCATGAAATTCTCTTGGAAAAAATGAATATAAGCTTCTTTTCTGTCTAAACCCAGCTGTGTAATTTGACGCTTGGAGAAGTGATGCTATGTGTACTTTTTCTTACACGAGGAACACCTAAACTGTATTTGTATGGCTTGACTTTGTTTAAGCTTCGCTATCAAATTGAAGATACTTTTGGATTGTTTTGTCTAGTATCCTCCTGAACAATATCCTCAGGGTGGTCTTCCATGCCTTATGTGTATAGTCCAGTTGTGTACAATAAACTGATAAGACAGATACTCCTGTGTTTCTTTTCAGTCTTGTCTGAAGCAAGTTGAAAAGATGTTGAAACAATGTGTACAGTGAAACCACTTTGAAGAAAATTCCTGGTACTCTCTCCAGAATATAAGAAAAATGTTCACTCTCCAGCTACAATACAGTGCAGCTCCCCATATATACCAAGAGAGTTTTCTACCGTCTTGAAAAAATATGTGTGTGTGAAAGAAGGGAATTTTGTCCTTAACATATTAGAGAATTTGTTGGGGCAGGTGTAACCCTTGTAATGATGTCAAGGTCATTAGAGACCAGTGAAGATCTGCTGGCCATGTGCTGGTCACTCAATCAGCTGAAACTTTAGGAAGGTTTTATTTATATATCCAATTTATTTCCAGGATTTTAAATTAGGTTAATTAAGACAATACTTGCAACTTGCCCTTTACATTTCTCTACATTTTGCATGCGTTCACCTAACTTCTTGCTAATTTACTGAAATTATACAGTGAAAAAGGAGAGCAAATATAGTTTAGTTTAATGTTAGGGTCTGTATATTAAGATACAACAAAAAGCAGGCTGGAGCAGGTCTCTAGATACGACAGCATCAGTGTAATCTGAACCTGATTTTGAACCTCTTAGGTTAAATCATATAGATAAGTAGATATTACTTCTGTGTTTATTTATGTATATGGAACTCTGTGGGGGGGTGGTTGTTGGGTTGTTTGTTTTTGTGTGTGTGCGCATCCACGTTTAAGTAAATATTGCTTCCTGTGTTGGGAAAGTAGAGCAAACCATGGTTGATGTAGTGGAATCTCCAGGTCTGATGTGGGTCTACTGCAGTCCTCTCTTACTGTGCAGTCCCGTGGAGGCAGTTGGATGAAAAAGAACAGACAAATCAACATTCCTTTCCCTGAACTCCCCAGCATGCCTCAGCTGCTTTCACTCAGCTCCAGAAAGGAGAAATGAGACTAAAAGGAGCCACTGGTGGAGTGCTTGCTAATTAGTAAAACTTTGCTGCATGCAGAAAGCAAAAATTAAAGGAATATATAAATGCTATTGAAATTTCAGTATGTGAAAACTTAAAGCATCGACAGAGACTTATTTCAGAGCTTTTAACTAGTCATGTACTTAGAAGAACAAGTTTTTTCAGGATTTTCAAAAGACCAGAACTTGTCAGCCTGCTTATGCTGCCAGTTTTTGTATAATAAGTTCATTGACCCTGTAGACAGTCTGAGTGTTTTCTGAGTTACCGCTTTATCTAATTTGCATGATTTTAAAGCTGTTGCTTGCTAGAAAACAGTCTAGTGAGGGCATTCTTTGTAAACACCCTTTTATATAACTTTGCTTATTCCTTTTGAGTAAGGAGAGGGGAAGATCAGGAGCAACAAGCAAAAATAGCATAAATGAAAAGTGATTTTCATGCTTTCATAAAATATTTCACAAAGTAGTTTCTGAGTAGCGTGGTAGGATTTCTTTTGTTTTCACCCAGATAAGCACAATTTCACATGCAAAAAAATGTTGTGCTTCAGTAATGAATGTGTAATTACTTATTGTTACCAGATAATGTAGCGGCCAACGGTGTAAATGGATTTGAGAAGGATTAGAGAAATTAATGGATGATACATTCATGGAAGAAAACCAGTGAGAGCTGGGAGTGTATAATGATGAAAGGCTTACCCCATAGTTGTTCTTCCCCTTTTGCCTGTAAGCATCAGCCATGGCCATGAGAGAGAATCCTGGTCCAGACTGATTGCTATGTTTGTTGATGTTCTTGCTGTTGTTTAGGGTCTTGGTGTAGAAGATGGTGAGGCTGCACTTGAGAACCAGATCTTTGTACAGACTATTGTTTTGTATCAGCCCCTGAATGCCCAGAAAAAAGAACCACCCATTATATCCTGGGTTCTTTTGTGTTCTTTATAGGGGATTCTGAATGAGAGGTCAGTGAAAAGCAGAGATTAAATCCTTCCTGCTCTTTACAGAATTAAATGTTTATGAGGGCATACCTTGTCTGTGTAAGAGTATTGATAGTATAACAATATACATAGATACTTCCACTCATGGTTTCCACAGCAAATGGTAGGGTGTTTTGGAGGGTAAGTGGTAAGGTGATGATTAGCTTTGAAAAGTAACGNAGTATTGATAGTATAACAATATACTATGGTAAGGTGATGATTAGCTCTGAAAAGTAACATGCTGCAATCAGCTGCCCTGCAAAAAAAAGTCAAAAATCTAGTGCCATCCAGTTGTGATGCATTCTTCATTACTATGATTTGTGTTTGTGCTATGGATTGATTTGAGTTTCTAAAAAAAAAAAAAAAGTAAATCTGAATAAAAGTTGAACTCAGTATTTAATGCAAGTTGAACCACCACTGTTTAGTTAGTGTCAAGATCTCTTTATATTAGCTATCATTTATTCTGCAGCCCCACCAGTAGTTGCAGGGTGTAGTATGTTGCATGTTAGTACTTGGAATCCTTAGGGGGTGAGGCTGCCTAAATTTTGTGTTGCTGTGGAAGACACTCTTCATAAATACATTCTTCCTTAAAGGTCCATATGGCTTTTCCTATCTCTTAAATTTTTTAGTTTACTTGGAATTACGTAACAATGGGATTTGGTAATGAAATATTTTAGGGCAATAAAGAGGAAGATGTTAAGGAGAAATGAGACGACAGGCATGAGACTGTTCAGGTATCATATATTACTTTATCTGTTGATATGCCCAAGGAGAAAAAATGTTAAATATTAAAGTCTCTGTTGTTATTTTAATGTTATATCCTAGCTATATTTGCTGTGGTGCCTTATGGAACTCCTGTTGGAAAACAGCATCAATTCTTTTTTTTTTTTAACATGACATATTTTGTTTTCACTAGAGTGCTGCTGTCCTTGCAAGTGAAAAAAATGCTGCACAAGAAGAGCGAAATAGTGTAGAAAATCAGGTCAAAGAGCTGATTGAGGAAAATGAACGATTGAAGAGAGCACTTGCTGAGCTAGAGAGAAAAATTGAGGAGCTGCACAAACAAATTGATAATATGAAAGGAGAAGAAAATTCAGTGAAGGAAAAGTTAAAGACATATGAGGTAAGTTAAGAAAACAAGCCCCTTCAGTAGTCCACCTCTTTGCAATGGATTCATTATAGAATAAAAAGTGACCAAGAGGAGGATGGACAGTGCCATAGGAAAGGGCAAGGAAAACCAGTAGGTTGCCAAGAAGCAGGATGCTGACGTGTAGGAAAGATTTTCCCATGGAAAACCAGGGTAAAACCAAGTCACACCTTGGGACTGGGGAAATCAGTGATAGGCCAGAGTGAAAAGACTTTACAGCTCAGTTTACTTGTCAGACTAAAGGCCTGGCTACTGTCTCTGAATGTATCAAATTGCATCATTGCAGCAAGAGAAGCAACAATTACAAGAAGCTTTGAAACATGCTGAAACCGAGGGAAAAGACTTGTTAGTGTTAAAAGCAGCTTTGGAAAGCCAGCTGGAAGATATGCAGGTAAGAACAAGAAGAATTTGGATAATTTAAATTTTAAATTTTCTGTTTACCTGAGTCACTATTGCTTTCTATAGAGTTACATCTCATTTTTTTTGAAGTACACTTTGTTTTGAAGTCCCTCACTGATTCTCCTCATTTGCTTGTCTCACTGATAGTCTGCACAATCACTGTAGGGGCACATTTCCCATCACTGGCTTGCATTTAGCACACTCCCCTAAGAACTCCCTTCTGTCACAGTCTGACTCGACCTTGCTGTGTAACATGGATCAATGCAACCATACACATCTCCTGCATCTTGATTAGCTTTGGGTCAAGATGCTTGAAAAGTGTGGGTTTTTTGGTTTTGTTTTCTGTTTATGCATCCTTCAGGGCATTGTGCCAAATAATGCTGCCTCCAAGCAGAGTCTCCACATGAAAGAATTCTAGGGAAGGTGACAGGAGAGTCTGTCTTGACATTTTGTTCACAACTTATGTCTAAATTCTGGCACACTAATTTTAATCCACTTTCTGATTCTACACTCTTGTCCACCGGATATGAGCACTAGCAGACCTCAGGATGTAATCAGTGGCCCTTTTGTTTAGAACAATTCAGCCTTTCTGTGTTTAGAGTTGTTCTAATGAATAATGTTGTGCAGTAGGTTGATTTGGCCTTGTGTTAACACTGACAATTTAGACTCTGGCACCGTAATAATGTGTATGCCAGTGGAAATGTAATTCCTGACTGTCCCATCTTGCTTTTTTACATAACACAAATTACTTATAATAGTGGTCGAGTACCAGAAAGAGAATGACAATTCCAATAGAACTGTAACAGTTACTGGAAACAGCCAAGTCTATTCCTCCTCCATTCTGGATTTCTAGTTACAAAAGTTAAAGCTGGTATGCACTTAATTGTAATAGACAGTTTGCATTAGTGCTTTCATTTAAAATCATCCTCTATATTGAAATTTTGCTTATGGATGCTCAAGTGAGAAGTATTTTTGTAGCATTTCATGTTGTGTTCTAGACTCTGTTTTAGGGTAGCCACCCCTGTGTAGGGCAGTGTTTCAGGAAATAAAACACATCTCAGCATTTTTGTACCATTGAGAAGGGAAATGGCCTAATTATTATGCCCTTTAACCATAGCATATATGGTACTGTGATGTCTTAGAAACTAGCAATTATACCAACATGATGGATGGCAGTGTCAAGTAATCTGTGCTTTTTAAATTAAACAATCAGAACATGGGATCCTTTCAATGGCTGGAAAAATAGGAAGTTTATCTTTTCATTGTGGTAGATAATGGCAGGCATCTAGAATTAGCATTGCAGAGCACTGTAAGTTGACATACATTCTTAATTTTTAGTTATCAGCTGAGATGATTGACTAATTTTGTAAAGAGAACATTCAACTAGTATTGTTTGGAAAAAATAGAGAAATATCAGAATAATCTTTTAGGTTAGTGTGAAAACAAATGACTCCTTTTCATTTCCCCCGTTTTGTTCTCTTTTCATATAATAACACTTCAGCATCTTCCCAAAGTAATTAATTGCCACTAACGATTGGCTTTAAATTGGCAACTGACAGGCTGTTTGCCTGACTTGCAGTTACACTGTGACAGGCCAGCCAATTCCACTGAAAAGTGCTCAAGGATTTTTGCGCATGAGGGGCACTCAAATTAGAGATTATACTTAAATTGTCCATTGAAGCTGTCCCATAGGGCATCCAGATTTCAAATACTGAAATTCAGTATAGTGTACTGAACAGGCAGGCACTGAGGAAACTGCAGCATTTGGATAGTTGGTAGCAACATTCCCATTGCATCATGGTTTTAATACTTGAGTTAAGAAATGAGGTATAAATGGACGTTCAGTAGTTTCTAGCACGACATATCAATGTTTGTCCTATATGAGTATATAATACTGTAAAACCTGAAATCTGTCTTAATTTTACAGCAGCTGCTGGTATTACTGTGTTAAGTAACATACCTTTAAGGCATTAGAAAAGATGGTCTACATTTGATTATGTGTATTTTTTAATCTACTGCAGGAGAACATCCGTTGCATTTCACAGGAACGACAGCAGTTAAGTCAGCAATTAAAAGATGAAACTCAGCAGAAGGAGCAGTTAAAGCAGATAAAGAATGAAATGGAGAATGAACGATTGCAACTGAACAAGACTGTTGAGAAGTTACAGGAGGAGGTATGGGTTCACCCCCAAGAGGCTGCAGGGATCTGAATATTTAACAGATAGAAGTAAATGAATGGGCAAATTGTAAAGAATTCTATATTTTTAAATGTGTAAAAGAAAGTAAAATGCAAAGTTTAGTATTAGTTTCTTTAACCTAGAGGCTCTTACTAAAAGCTTTCAGGGCAGGAACAATGATTGGAACACCACTATCACAAAATGGCAGTGTAAACCAGTTTTGTATAAACCAGATCCCAGATCTGAGTTCAGCTGTCATGTAAAGCACAATGATATTTCAGAGTTTTACAGCTGATTCTCAAAATTTCTGCATCAGATTTATGTGCCATCTGTGTGTAAACTACAAGGCTAATACTGACATACTGTGTATGTCAAGTGTGACTGTGCAGTTCATTGTGTCACTCAGCTGGAAGAACTGCCAACAGACAAAAAGAGAATAGTCTTGCCACATATGCTATTAGAAATTAACTTCACTGTTTTGTGTTTTCCCACTTCTGCATAGAAATTTATTTATTTTTGTTTGATAAATTTTCTCTTTCAAAATACTGAACTGAATACTGAAGCTGGAGGAAAAAAACTTCTGTTGTATTAAGCACAATGTAACCTTTTGTATATGTACTTTTGCCCAGATGTCTGAAATGGTGGAGATATCAAGAACATCAGCTCTGGAGCTTCAGAGCCAGCTTGATGAATACAGGGAAAAAAATCGCAGGGAACTTGTAGATCTGCAGAGGCAATTAAAGGAGAAAAACATTGAGGTAGAAAAATCACGCCTGATGAACATAAGAATGCAAGATGAGGTAATGACTCATAAATTCAGTGAGAAATTCTCAACTTTGACCTAGAATTCTGTGCAGGTAGTTTTCAAGATAATGAATGTTTGCCATCATGCTTTCGTGTACTCTGATGTACGTCATGAGAGGCTGATTTTGGCTTTGGAGTTTGATTTTTTGCAGTGGTGATCAGCATGTTATTTCTGCTGGGGAAATGAGGGCTCTTCTTTAGGACAGATAAATGCAGTGTTTGACAGATGAATGCACCTTAAGTGATATGACAAGGATTCCATTGATGATCTGATGCTCTTTAACACCTGCTAGCAAAGGCATAAGAATTTAAAAATATTTTTGATTAGGAAAAACCCACCAGTTCTTTAGGAAAAACAGACAAACATACAAACATATGTTTGCCTCTTCTTTCATATGAGCCAAGGTTCAGCTTTAGATGACAAAGGTATCTGTGCAACCAAGAATAAACCATTCTTGAGTGTCTGCCTTGTAGTATGTAAATTTTGCCATAAAGATGATCCAGTCTTTTAAAAATCTCCATATACCTGCTCTCCAGTTGGAAAAACAGTATATAAAGGACAAAGCAGTAGTAGTTGTGGAATTCAACGTTGCTATGAGGCAACATGCTAGGGCTTTAAAATGTAGCATGGCAGCTAGCTGCAAAAGAGGAAACAAAATATGGTTAAACAGCTGACTTTCTGGGAGGCTAAATACTCAGGACAATTGAAAGTCTTCATTACTAATTCCTCCTTTGTGTTTAACAAAAAGTATAAATAGTCCTTCCACTCAACATGAAAGTCTGTTGTCTATCAAAATTCTCCTGGTTAAGTGTCACAGTTCAGAAAACTTCCTTTTTGAGAGTCTCATCAAAAGCCAAGGATTGTAATGATCATGGCAACAGGAGTATCATCTCTGTCCAGTAGAAGAACAATGAAGCAGCCTTGTGAGGCAATAGGGGAGTTCTTCACTGCTGCACCTCTTCTGGGTTCACAGAAAATACCCATCTTGAAAGCTGACAATTCAATGTCATTCTAAAGCATTAAATGCATATAAAAGGATATTAATGTACAGATCCCTGCACTTACAGCTGTTCACCAAGTCATGCAGGTGCCAGGACTTAGCAGTAGGTAACAAACTCTGTGAACTTTCACTAATACATCATCTTAGCTTCATTACTAGAATAAGCACTTGAAACAGAAGAAAAATGTGGAAAACTGTTTAAGAAAAAACCTCTCCTCCTATATTATATATGTGTAACAAGTTAAGTTACATGCACAAGGAATGGTCATGATTTCANATATATCTATATATATAGATATCTGCAATCATGTCATTGGTAAAATGCTGTCATCAAAGTGCATATAAACGATATGGTTATTTAAAAGCTAAAGTATTGGGAGTCTGAAAAGGAATGGAAAAGTTCCAAAGATAAAACCATATAGAAAATTATCAAAATTTTGTCTTTCTGTAACTTAGTAAAAATAAATAAATTTTAAGAACCACCCCTGGATGATTGTCAGCGTAAAACATGTAGCATGAAGCATCTCATTATAGGTCATAACCCAAGTTTATTTTCTTGGTGCCATCTTGTGGATAAAACCAAAATTACTGTGAAAAGCCAGTAACTCAATGGAATTCCTGTCATGCTTCCAGATCTGTTGTGTTTGCAGTGAGTCCCCTTTGCTGGCACCCCCTGTTTATAGGAAGTACAGTGTGAAGTGTATTCCCATGGTCTTCTTGCTTCAGATGCGTCTGATGGAAGAAAACCTGAGGGACCACCAGAGAGCTCAGGATGAGGCAATAACAAAAACTCAGTTACTGGAACAGACTGTTAAAAGCTTGGAGTATGAACTAGAAGCTAAAAACCACTTAAAAGACGATCGGGCAAGACAAATCAAACTAATGGAGGTAAGAGACAATCTTAAGGGTTTGTTTCTTTTTGGAAGAGATGGAAATAATTTTGGTGTTTCACATGGATTCTGCTTGGAAGGAATTGAAATAGCTTCATGTTGTTGAAAATCCTTGTAGTATTACTGCAGGAATTAATGTGGTATATTTTAAAGGTGAGTTGTTAGCATGTCTATTGTAACATGATATGTTCTAAATTAGAATTTTCTCTCAAAATTTTAATTAACTTATTTTTAATTAATTTTATCTAGAGCTTATCATGCAAATTTGCAGGATTTTCATTTCTAGGCCCGTCATTCAGAACTTCAAAGGTATTTAGAGGTGTAGGTTCTGTTTAGCCTTTGATATCAGTTCATTTCAGGAGTCTGAATAACATTGTGATTCTAACTTGTTACAGGGCTTCATAACTGTTCAGTTCAACTAGGCTGTCATTTGACTTTCATAAACAAACATATCTATATCATTGTACTCAGATGAAGAGAAATTTGTCTTCCAAATGTATAATGTAATGCAGACACTCTAAAAAAATCTCCAGAACATTACAGAATTTCTTCTATATTCTTGAAATTGTTGGGAGTAATAAAAAAAAGGAAAAAAAAAGTTTATTTTACTTCTGTCAAACAAATTCACTCTAAAGCCTTATCTATATGCCATCTCTTTTGCTGTGCATTTTAAGAGGCATTTCAATTTCTAAGCTTAGTATTTCAGACACTTTGAGTCCATGAAGTTTGATGAAGAATGCCCTGATATCAACCTGAAGAGGATGGAAAGTAGTATGTTGAGGTTGCTTTTCTTTGTTCCACTTAGGACAAGTTGTCTCACCTGGAACTTGAGCTTGATGAAGAAAAGAATAATTCAGATTTGTTGTCTGAGAGGATCAGCAGGTGCAGAGAACAGGTACTTGAATAAGTTTTCAGCTTTTGTTTAATGATTCTATGAAAATTGTTATTAGGATCACAATCAATATTGATCAACTAAATAATGATTAGCATTAGAATTTATATGCTATACTTGAGCAGAGTATGTAAATCCAAAAAACCCAAGGTTCACAAACATGATTAAATATGCTCCCTCCACATCATCACAGACCATTTTTTCCCCTGTTGTTCTAACAGAGGGTTTAATAATATTATTCACCATTTCTGAAAGAACTGACATAAGAAATTATAGGTCCTATAACAAAGACTTATAATAAACTAGTAAAATAGAGTATAGGGTCTGATTACAGCAAAAGTAGCCAGATGTCCATGGCTGAGTAGTCAGGATCATGCAAATATTATAATAGTTCANTATATATATATATATTTAAAGAACCATGAAGGGTTTTTTGGATAATATTACTGAGGACATGCAGTTGTTGAATAGGGTACTTTTGTCCTCAGCAGGTAGCCCTACTGTATCTAATAGTTACATATAGATATATATATATCTATATATA
>VYXD01003041.1:1058539-1084460 GCA_013397195.1 Hylia prasina | reverse complement strand
GAAATAGCTTCATGTTGTTGAAAATCCTTGTAGTATTACTGCAGGAATTAATGTGGTATATTTTAAAGGTGAGTTGTTAGCATGTCTATTGTAACATGATATGTTCTAAATTAGAATTTTCTCTCAAAATTTTAATTAACTTATTTTTAATTAATTTTATCTAGAGCTTATCATGCAAATTTGCAGGATTTTCATTTCTAGGCCCGTCATTCAGAACTTCAAAGGTATTTAGAGGTGTAGGTTCTGTTTAGCCTTTGATATCAGTTCATTTCAGGAGTCTGAATAACATTGTGATTCTAACTTGTTACAGGGCTTCATAACTGTTCAGTTCAACTAGGCTGTCATTTGACTTTCATAAACAAACATATCTATATCATTGTACTCAGATGAAGAGAAATTTGTCTTCCAAATGTATAATGTAATGCAGACACTCTAAAAAAATCTCCAGAACATTACAGAATTTCTTCTATATTCTTGAAATTGTTGGGAGTAATAAAAAAAAGGAAAAAAAGAGTTTATTTTACTTCTGTCAAACAAATTCACTCTAAAGCCTTATCTATATGCCATCTCTTTTGCTGTGCATTTTAAGAGGCATTTCAATTTCTAAGCTTAGTATTTCAGACACTTTGAGTCCATGAAGTTTGATGAAGAATGCCCTGATATCAACCTGAAGAGGATGGAAAGTAGTATGTTGAGCTTGCTTTTCTTTGTTCCACTTAGGACAAGTTGTCTCACCTGGAACTTGAGCTTGATGAAGAAAAGAATAATTCAGATTTGTTGTCTGAGAGGATCAGCAGGTGCAGAGAACAGGTACTTGAATAAGTTTCCAGCTTTTGTTTAATGATTCTATGAAAAAGTGTTATTAGGATCACAATCAATATTGATCAACTAAATAATGATTAGCATTAGAATTTATATGCTATACTTGAGCAGAGTATGTAAATCCAAAAAACCCAAGGTTCACAAACATGATTAAATATGCTCCCTCCACATCATCACAGACCATTTTTTCCCCTGTTGTTCTAACAGAGGGTTTAATAATATTATTCACCATTTCTGAAAGAACTGACATAAGAAATTATAGGTCCTATAACAAAGACTTATAATAAACTAGTAAAATAGAGTATAGGGTCTGATTACAGGAAAAGTAGCCAGATGTCCATGGCTGAGTAGTCAGGATCATGCAAATATTATAATAGTTCATGCAAAGAAATACACTGCTGTGGCTGTCCTGGAATATCATGGCCTAGATAATGTTCTTTGCCTTATTTTTGCTTTCTGAAAGATGTGAAACTGATTGATAACTCATTACAGCACATCTGCTGCAGTAACTCTGCATGAAGTACTAACAGCTCATAGTAATTTCCTAGAAGCTCAGGGGACAATTAGCATTAAGGTACCCACCATAATCTGTTCTGTTCTCATTTCTCTTTCTCCACAAAAAAAGAACTACTGACATCCTTTTGAATAGCTGTAGTTTCAGAGGGAGAACAGAAAGTAAAATCTTAGTTTCTATGTCTTTTCAATGAAATTGTGTGTTCCACTGAGACAGCTGGAGAGTTTAAAGTGAGGTAGAGCTCAGCTTTCTCTCATGCATCCTTGAAGCACCAAGGCACCATTACTACTTTGTTTGAACTCAGGTTACTGAGATTCTATTTGACTGTAATAAAGACTTTCTGCTATTGTTGCATTGATATTGTGCAGACTCCTAGTCAGTGGGTGAAATAGAATGTAAAGGACCTATAATAATGTGGGGTCATGCTGTTGTTAAATCAGGAAGCCTTTAATATTGGAGTCTGTGCCTGTGTTGTAAACCTGGGATAAAAGTACTTTAGTCATAGCTGCTATGGAAGTTAATTTGCAAACTGAGTGGAAACCTAAAATACAGTTTGGTGACTAAAATGTTACATAATGGGTAAAAGACGTGTTTATTTTGAGGTCTGGAATTTCTCATTTCACACATGAGTTATAAAGGTTGCTTTGTTTTGATTTTATGCCAGAATGACTAAGTAGTCAAATTACTAAAGAGTATTTCAGGGTCTGCTAAGCATTTATAATGACATGAGAAATTATAATGGATTTATTTTGGTAATATCTGTATTCCTCTACATTTTAAAAACTATTATTATAAATATGCTATTTTAATATACTGATAATGGACTATAATACTGAAATTTCCAGTAAAAACAAATTCAAACAACTGGTTCTATTTTACATAAAGCTGAATGTTTGAATAAACATTGGCAACACTAATAGTTCACATGTCACTTACCATGAAATGTTATTCTTTTTTAATTTAAACACCCTTTTGAATCTGAATGGCTGCATGGCACACTGTTTTCATCTCCCCTTGCCTTGTTCTCAAGAAGTACCACAGCAGAGTGGAAACAAAAAAATTTTTGGGAAAAGTGGGTCATATCCTATTAGTTTGTAAATGATAACGTATTAGTAACTCTAGAAAGACCAAAATGCTCAAACCACACTAACACAGACACACATGGAAAGTCAGAGCACTCAGCTGCTCTTTGAGTCTAAAGTGAGCAGGGACAGGACATATTTTAATAAGTAATTTTTTTCCTATGAACAAGTGAAATGAAGTATCTCTTGCCATACTGACTTTGCAAACATAATTATCCTCAGGATACCCTCATTAATTCTTGTGTTCTGTGAAAATGCTAGCAAGAGTCCATTGACTTCAGAGTTGTTTCCACTAAGTGTGAAAAATAAAATGACACTGACCTGCCTCATTCACTTCCTTTTGTTAAAGTGTCCCCAGTGGAGAGCTGTATATCTGCTCTTGAGCTGACACTGGCTGTAGGAAGCAAATGAAAATCTGGATATGAAGGTTGTTTGTCAATTTCGAAGCATCAAAGGGATTTGTTTAGCTTTAACTTTCTTCTTGATTAATCATTGGATTTTTTGGTCACATACTTGGAAATTGTCTAAGGCATATATATGTATACACACTACTTAGAAATTAACTAGCAACATAGGCTGCAAACCTGTGAGATAGCAAACAATACTGATGGCATCTAAATTACTATTAGTAGAAATCAAATTACTTTCACTGTAATGAACTCAACAGCTGCTTTTAATACAAAAGCTGGCACAAAATGATAAAGCTTTGTGAAATCTGATACAGTTGCTTTTCTCAATTCTTTGTTGTTAGCATTCTTCAAATCCAGCTGTGATAAGTGTTGCCTTTAGCTGCAAAAATAGTTTATTCTTTTAACACAGCTATAATGTATTAAACACAGGAAAGGCAGAACATGGAACATGAAGTCCCACGTGGTGCATGCACAGAGCATGGCCATGAAACTGGTACATCTTGCTGTGAAATAAGTGGAACTTCAAGCACATTTTGGCAGACAACGGCTTTTCTCCTTTGTTCATGTTCACTATGTGGTTACTGTTGAAAAACTTAAGAAGATAAAACAGTTTATGTCTCCTCCAGCAAGAATTGTATCTGCTGCCCTTTTCTTTTAACAAGCTCTTGTATATATTTGCACGTGGCTTTCTGATCCTAATCAGATATAGGTCTTTTTCTCCCTCCCACTATCTTTCTGTGAGGTTGCTTTTACCAAGAAGTGTCCAACAATAGTAGCAGTCATCTTGGAAATATAATAATTGTCCTCAAAATAATTCCTTAGTTTGAATCTTGGGAAGGCTGCACAAATTTGTTACAGCCTCTGAGCACAGTAAGAGCACAGTGGAACCTCAGAGTGGTCCATTAAGCAAGTTCCTACATAAAACAAAACCCCTTTCTTCAGTTAGCAGCTACATTTTTAATTAGTCATTCATTTTACCACAAATTTAGCTGTATTTTTTCCTGTGTCTGTCTCACTAAAGCAATTACAGCAGAATAAATTCTATGTAATCCCTCACATTATAATTTTTCATATATTCCATTAATAAATACAGCTGTTGTACACATGATTCTAATTTGTGTCTATAAAATAATACTTTCCTGTATAACATTTTACTATATAACATATAAAACATTGTTATTATTAGGCTTCCATGTGACAATGAGAGCTTTTAAGAAATTACCCAGCTGTTGAGAACACAGCCACGTGCTGCCATTGGTATTTTAGGAGCTGTTATGACCTCAGTTTTCAGGAATGCCTTCTAGTCTTCTGTCCCCATCCTGTGACATAACATATGCAACTGCATGCGTTGCTGCCATTATTTGTATTCATATATCAATTTCCAAGCTGCAAACACAGTGCCAATTACTTCCTTTAACCATGATTAACTAAAAATGTATTTTTTAATATTATGATGTGGTTAAAACATAAGGCCTAGGGTAGATTTTCATCTGCTGTACTTGTTTAACCTTCACATTCTTAACGTTGCTTTTGGATTTTTTTAAGCAAGAATTCCCAAGGACTTTTGAAAGACCTTTAGTGAGATAAATCTGTAACTGAGAGTTGCTTAACTGGCGTGGTGTGTTTATGCAAGTTCTTATGTAACTGATGTAAAAGCAGGGAAGAATGGTGTGGTCACTGAAATCTTTAGCAGTTGATTTTTTGCAGGCACAGTAATTGATACAGATATTCACTGTGTCCCCCAGATGATATCTATCCTAATAAGCCCTGTGCAGTGTAAACCACAAATGCTGTGGTAACATTTGCTGTGCCTGTAAAAGCATTTTTAGAGATTTGCAGGGAGTCTCAGAAAGATTGGAAGCAAGACAAGTACTTCAGTTGCCCTACAAATTTTGTTCTTTAGCACCAAAGTTTCAGTAGCAGCTGTTAGGCAGTTTAGAGTTTTTCTTTGAGTTCAATTCTTTTTCCAATCAAGTTCAATGGTGAGGTAAAACAAACTAATTCTGCATTCTTATCTTGGATCTGTATTGATTAGGTAGCTTTTTAATGTCTTTACACATGGAGAATATATCTTCCTTGTGGTTGTTGAATATGAAGTGGAAATATTAATACAAACTGTAGAAAAAGTTGTCTTTTAACAAAACAAGCAAATCCCGCCCCCTCTCCGAGTCTAGAAGTTGGTGTCCCTCCAGTACAACAGACATAAAATTGACTGGAGCAATGTTTGTATCTATCATGCAGCAGAGCCTGTTGAAAAAGAGCTTTTACTACTCCCACACATACAGAAAACTGCAATTCTCTGTGGAGTGTTTCACTGAGTTCTAGGCATTTTTCTGCAGGTACCAGCTTGTATTTAATAAAGAGAATCTTTACTTAGACTAGTCAGCAGCTTAAAAGTAAGGTGCTGTTTCAGAGGTTCAGACTTAAGTATGGAGAAAACAAGTGGAAAAGATGTTTGAAGATGGATGTGATGTTCCAGAGCTCAGTGTCCTGCCACATGATGTGTCTCTCATACAACAGCTTAGAGTTCAGTTCCTTGCTGCAGAATGTATATGGTAAACACCAACAATATCCAACGTGGGTATGAAATGCCCAGAATGAGTCCTGGGAATAACACGCACTTCCTGAAGCAGAAATTTTTGTCCAAGATGGTAGCTGTAAAGCTCATCTGAAATCATGTGTATGTCTTGAGTTCTGAGAAAGAACAGATTGCTTATTGTATAGGTATATGTAGTTTATCTGAATACATACACACAATACCATATAGATAAATGTAATTTAAGTCTCTTATTAAAAATTCTGTCTTCTTTCTCTAATAGATTGAACAAATGAGGACAGAGCTACTTCAGGAAAGAGCTATAAAGCAAGACTTGGAGTGTGACAAAATTTCATTGGAAAGACAGGTAATTATGTCTGGTTGTAAATTACCACTTTTGGAGGAGCTGTTCTGTCAAGGCTTAACAGTACTTCAGGAGCACTGTTGAAGATATCATTTCAAGTAATTGTGATTTTAGTTGAGTGTTTTCTTCTGTAGTAGTAAACAATTCTTCTGCAGTTCTGTGGTCTTTGAAAGGAGGATTACTTATCATAGCCCTTAGGTGAGATCCAGAGGAAAGCTATCTCAACAAGTCATAGTATTATTTAAAAACTCAAGAACATAAACCAGATTGTAATGGGAATTTAGAGAACATGTTAGTACAACACGCCTAATTAGGTGCCTTCAATTATGTGACATTGATCTCATTGAGAAAAAATAATGCCACCTACTGGTATATACCATGTACATTCTTATACTTCAGTTCTGGTTTTCCTGCCACAGTCCTTTTTTCTGTGTTTGAGACCTGAGATCATGCTTTGAATTCCTCTAACATGGAACTTTATTTTTCTGTTCGTCATGTAACTCTTTATTTGTTGGGTTTTTTTTTTCTGTCAACTCTTTGACTAGGTTCCCATTAAAAACCTAGTCTCAGAAAAACGTAAGTGTAAATCTTAGCAAAAACTCTCCTTTTACAAATCTTTTTCAAACTATTTTTGTAGCAGGAATAGCATTGGAGAGTTGAGAAAGGCAGGAGGACACCCCAATAACATCTTTAATAAAGTAAAGTGGTATTGGATGTAAATAATTTCTTTGTCTACTTGTTCTAGGCATACACCAGTAATTTACAGGGCAAGAACACAGAGTTTTGCAAAAGAATTGGATGGAGCATAAGACAGATCTGAGAGATTATTTGAAAAAAATTGGCATATTAAAAAGTACTGCTGGAAGGGGCTTGCAACTATCTGAGGTTTAAGGGTCCATTTAATCCTAAAAATCTAACTGAAGCTGAACAGTAAATTCTTTTCAATAAGTCACAGTAGTAAAAAACTTGTTTGTGGCAAACTGTAAATCTCAATGACTCTCCATATTCACTAAACACCATACTGATCACTGTACGTACTGATGTATGTTTTCCTGGAGACACGAGTTTGGTGTTAAGGTGATATTTGTCAGTCTGAGTGAGTGTGTATGAACCCAGAGTGTTCCAACTATAGAACAAGGACTTGAAGAGCCGAATCCTTCACCTGGAGGGCTCCTACCGATCCAGTAAGGAGGGACTTGTTGCTCAGATGGAGGCAAGGATCACAGAGCTGGAGGAGCGACTTGCAAATGAAGAGAGGTAAAACCACTTATGTCAAGATCAAAGCATGCACGTTTATGTTTATTATTATGGCCTCTTGCTAATATTAAATCTCTATTACAATTAACTGTTTTTTTTTTTTACCAAATTAAAATAGTTATTGTTTCATAAAAGTATTTTCTTTTTGACTGCAAGCACAGTAGAAGTTTGTCTTAAAATTTAAAACAGGGCACTTCGCTAACATGGTTTCATAGCTCCTTATTTTATAAAAGTCTAATATCAGGAATAGGCTTAGAAATATTAACTGTACTATGAGACATGCATTTTCATGTTGGTTTTTTGTTTAATCTTGGAGTGTATTTTTGTTGCTAATTGTTGATGTGGTGACAGAAGAAATTCTCCTCAGTCATTTCTGCTTAAATCAGTAAATCCAAGCAGGGAGCCTAAGAATTTAATTCTTAGAAGATTGTTAAGGAATTAAATTATCAGGATTGGGAGTATTTCAGTTCCTTTTTTACTAACCTGTCTTTCATTGGTTTTGGGTTTTCCCTAGGGATAGAGCCAATTTCCAACTAAGTAACCGCAGACTTGAGAGAAAAGTGAAGGAGTTAATGTTGCAAGTAGATGATGAACATCTGTCATTGACTGATCAGAAGGACCAGGTAGAGGGAAAGACTAATATGCAAATATCTGATATTAATCCTACTAGCATAAACCATCATGTATAAAAGATACAAGACAAATGGAGGTAGATTCTGATTACTCTGTTGTTTATTAACTCCCATTTAGTGACATTTGCAGCTGCCATTTCATCATGTGCTTTTGTCTAGTACTAAATTTTTATTAGTTTTGAAAATTATGAAAAGAAAGCAGTTACAGAAGCAATCCTAATTTAAGAAAAAAAAGCAAATAACAGACAGTAATTGATCCTATAGATACATCAACAAGTAATATATTCTGTTTTGCCACCATAAAATTTTGTTTAAAGAAAAATGCTGTTTGCTGTTAGATATAGGCTGTAAGTCTAAACACACACTAATGTTTTAATAGCAATATGCTCATTACCATGGTCTTTGTTGATTAAAACATGGTTTGTTTCAGCACTTGAGCCAACAGTTAATACTCTGCCTGGAGAATGTTTCAAATTGGAGCCATCCATTACAGAAATGGTCTATAAAAATCTTCTGGGTTTTTGGAATGTATTTTATAGTATCTGTCTGTTGAAGTTGCTTAACTTAGACACACTTATAACTCTACTCTGTCATAATTGATAAGCAGCTCTTGCTATCACATAATACTGTCTTACTCTACCAAAGCTCTCTTTGCCTGTTGCTGGTTTTTCTTTGTAAAAAAGTATCACATTATTTTTCTTAAAGTCTAATGCTGACTTTCAAATATTTCTGAAATAGAGGATTTACAGTGTTACTACACTGGCAAAGTTTTGTCTTTATTCTCCCTCTCATAGATACTGGAAGAATAAAATTCCTTTGTTAAAATAGTCCTCTAATCAGATGACATGTAAATATTGCAGTTGAGTTTGCGTTTGAAAGCAATGAAACGTCAAGTTCAAGAAGCTGAAGAAGAAATAGACAGACTGGAAAATGCTAAAAAGAAACTTCAGAGAGAACTTGAAGAGCAACTAGATATAAATGAACAATTGCAAGGACAACTTAACACTGCAAAAAAAGAATTAAGGTAGGATGAGTTGTCAGGCCTTCCAGTTCTGTGTCACACCACTTCTCACACATTTGACCACTTGCTCCTGTAGTCTATAAAGTGAGTGCTTCCTCCACAAGTTTGCCATCAGCACACACAGTTTGACACAGACCTGTGAAGCTCTCCAGGTGTCCCAGCCTTCTGTCCAAGATCTCCCTACTGAATAAAGTCATTGAGCAGGGAATATAAAATGCAAAAAAAGGGGTGGGACTTGACACTCTTACCATTTGTAGCAGTAAAAATTTCCCTAATGGCTGAGAGGTACAGTCATCCTGTGTTAGTTCTTGGCCACCTGTGAACATCCTGGTCTGCAAAGTTTAGAGTTTCCTCTCTCTGCACTTAGAGGTGCTTGAAAATGTGATGGTTCTATCTTGTGCATGCTTCCTTCATGTAAGGTGTAGTCTATGATAAACTACCCCTGCCAAAGCACTTTGACATCCTTCAAAAATGTAAATCCTGCCTGTCAGTGTTTAAAGCTTTGTGTAAGTGTTCTGTGTGTAGGTGTGCTGTTTTAATAGCAAATATATGTATTTTTTAGTAGGCTGAAGAAGTCACCAAGCAAAGTGTTGGCTGATTCTGATGATGATGATGACGACGACGATGATTTCAGCACGGATGGTGATAGTCTCTGTGAAGTACCTTCAGGAAATAATTTCCTAAAAGATGATGACACAAAAATCTAAATAAGTATGGATGCAATTCCTTGAAAGTACTGGAAGAATAACATAAATTATCAAGAAACTGGATATTCTAGAAGCCAAATGACATAAAAGGATTTAAGAGTTGGGAATATAATGTTTCCATCCGTACTGTGCCATTTTCTAATTTAGATATCCACTGTTTATTATAGAAAACAGGATTGCATTATAAAACAGCTATAAAACTATATATATAAAAATGTGTGTACATATATATATAACTGCTATGGAAAATGTGGGAACAGTGTTTCACATTGGAAATGGGGTTTTGCTAAAATTCTGTTCAAGTAAAAAGCCATCTGATAGTAATTAAAAATTAGTTTTTAGTTATTAAAAGCTTTTCCCTAAAATTTAGGAAACTATGAAAGATTATTTAATAATTGTAAGTAAGGGGAAATTATGTATAAAATGTAAATATTTTAAATTTGATCTTTTTATTAACTACTTTAGTACTATTTTGTAAAGTTTCAAATATTATATAAATCAGTTTGATATGTAAAATCTTTAAGTTTATATTGAATGCCATGTTTGGGTTTTCACTAAGAAGAAAACAAATGAAAATGAATACCTTTCATGCATTACAGAGCAGATTCATAGTTCCTGGGCCAGGAAGTACATTTTAAAACCAGTGTAGGTTTTATTGTATGTGTTCTGTATATTAGAGGTCAAATGTTAATCCTGCCTGTTGACTTTAAAAGGACCATCACATCTGCATGATGAGAGAGGCTTGGCTTCAGCTTCCTTGTAAACTTCATTTGGGAAGCTTTCTGTTTTTAGTAGGCAAGGGTGAGGGTGATGTCAGTTATTACTTGGTATCTTTCATTTCCTGAAAGGAATTCAGTTCTGCCAGAGGCAGAATGTTATAGGCCTGCTGATTTGAGGACATTGGGACAGTCTTATCTTGCAAGTTGCTAAAGGGTCCCACTTGTTCCAGTAAAATTACTTGTGGTCTTTGAATTAAGTACATGCTTAAATCTGTTAATTGATACAAAATTTTTATGCTGCTGGCAAGAAATTGCACCAGGGAAACAAAGCATGTAATCTGATTTTTCTTTCTAAGTCCTTCTTGACCATCTACTGGTGATATATTGCAGTGCATGGTCATATCTGCAGATATATAGTAATATTTCAGTTTATAGAAGTGTCTGTATTTTGGGTTATCCATCTATTCAACAAAATTTGTGGGAATTTAAAAGAAAGAACATTGAAGATTTTATTTTAAAAACATTTTCTATTTTGTTGCTAAAAATATTTTTTGCCATTTGTATTACACCAGACTGGTTTTGCTCCTTTGAAAATCTAGAATTCTAAGGAAAGGGCATTACTACAAAGTGTTGTTAATGAACCATAGTTAGGTCCTGTCTATTTATCAGTATTTGTCCTCAGTTACAGCTTAGTGAGCACTTGTTCATTGACTTGATCAAGTAATCATGGAATTGTAAAAAATACTTTGAACTGAAGTTGCTGGGAGCTTCTATTATTCCCACAAAGCAATCTGCTGCAGAGAACAAATTTAACAGTTCTGACAAGTGAGGCTGGCAGATGTGATTAAGGCAAAGGTCCTGACAATGGCAGTATCCATTTTCATACAGTTACATGAAATGAAACTCCTGCCTGCAAGGTCAGAAATATATTCCTGCATAGCAGATCACAGACTCTTTGCCATGTAATCCCCTTCAACTTGCTTTTGATCATTTGAGTTATATGGGAAATAATAGGAACGGCATAGTTGTAATACTTAGTCTCTGAATTCTTTTATCTTTTCCAGTAGCATACACATGGAATTTTTTGCAGTATTGGCAAATTACTATTTTGACATCACAGAAACAGCCTTTCATCCAAGAAGACCTGTGCTACACTGTACTGACAATCATCATAGAAACTACTGTGATTTATTTGTTGTTTCATTTGCATGTTTATGTAGACTCAACTTCAAGCAACTGATTCCAATGCCCAGTACTCTATCCTATAATGTTCCTAGATGACTTATTTCAAACCACTGGAAAAAAAATCACTTAATATTGCATCTACCTCCAGTAACACTAAACTGTAAAAGAAAAATTCACATAAAATAAAGTCAGTGCTCTCATTTCTATTTCGTGCATATAGCTTGATATGACAATTGAATTTCATATAGAAGATGTGTTTAAAACATAACAAGAAAATAATTATCTGGGAAATATTGATGCTGTAAACAAATTTATGCATTTTCTTCTCTTTATAACTTGTAAAGCAGGTGACAGGAGTAGCATCTAGAAGACTCATCATTTGATCTTAGAAGGAGGAAGACAATATTGACAGTATTGTTTGCAGACTCCTACTGGCAGTGATCCTTCTTAGTAAACCTCCTTCCCCACCTGTGTTTTCAAAAAAAGGACTTGTCTTTAGTTTGTTCATTTGACTTGCCAGTGGCATTTCCTCCTCTAGAGTTCTCAAATAATATGACTAAAAGTCTTAAGACACTGAAAAGGATATTTCAATTCATTCACCAAGCAGTTGGTAGCTCTGTTTCTTAATACATGTTAACTATGAGGATGGTAAAATCATCTTCATTGCCACAAACAAAATTTAAAATAGTCTTATTTGTTCATTCCACTTCCTGTTTGTTCTGATCAAAGCTCATCTTCAGTCGAAGTTTAGTTTAGAAAAATTTTCCTGTTTTGTTCATGTAATCTATTTTTAAATGAATTTCAGAAGAAGCTCTTGACCCATAAAAGGAAGCAAGGGGGGGGTTATGTAAAGAAGCATGGTTACAAGACATTCAGTGCCTAAAAGTTTTCATAAACATCAGAGTTTCTAGAGTATTACAGAGACATGGCTTGAATTCTGAGCTGGAGAGACCTTCAGTTTTCTTCCAAGGTACTATAATATCTCTTAAACAAACTGACCCAAGCTAAATCATGTTTTCTGTAAGCCTAAACTGATGACTTTTATAGTGGATGCTTGTCTCTCAGTGTAAGTAATCTGCAGTGAACAGTGAACTTCTTGTCCCTTCTGGGATTAATGGCCTTGGGTTTCTGAGTCTGTTTTTCTAGATAGGAGAAGAAAAATTACTTCTACAAGAGTTTTTTTATGTTCAAATTACCAACATTTGGCAAGTGCTCCAAGACCTTTACATGGCAGCTTCTATACAGTGCATAATATGGAAATGCTAAAGAAGTGAAGAAAATCCTCCTGTCCTCCATAGACTCCTCACTCGCTAACTAATGAAATTAAAGATACTTGTCACAATAATGCCTTTTAATACTCTTGAGTTTGGAAGGCATCCCTTTTCATAAAAGCATTAAGATCTTTCAGACATTGTATCTCTTGTTAGTGCCTGAAGAAATAAAAAGTTGTCTTCTTGCTGTCCCCTGTACCTGTTTCCCTGCACTGCACTTTATTTAAGGAAACTCCTGTACTATGCAAATACTTTAATTCATCACTGGGCTTTTTACTGTTCAAAGGCATGTTTTCCCCTCACAACTCCTGGTGATGAGACTGTAACTTGTTGATTAGTCTGTGTATTCCTCTGATTTATCCTCTTTCTTCTCAACTTGATTCCCTTTCCTGATTAAATAATCTGTTCTGATTTATAAATTATTGTCTAAACTGTTCCAGAAAGCCATGTGTTTTTCTCATTTTTTACAGACCAGCTGTGCGCTTTGCTGAGTGAGCTACACAGTGCAATAGCTTCAGCTTTTAAGCCTCTTCTGGATCACACAGCATATTTTAGTAATTAAATGTTGATTCTTTTAGCTTACTGGAGCTTCCTATCCTGTGAGTAGAGCTACACATTTCAGCTGCTTAATTTCTACCAACTGCACTTATCAAGTAACATTGCAAAATGTTCAAAGACTTTGCTGAAAGAGCAACATTATTTAGAAACTGCCAGGGTTTCTAACACATTTAATTTCTTCTTTTTTGCATAAGGTTCTGACTAGGTCACATGTTTAACCCCCTGACCCTACTGTTTTATACTGAGGGAAATTTCACTGTCATCTCAAAATTTACTCATGACCTCTGGGCTATTGAGAAAAAGGTACAGAAATGAATAGAATACAGGTTTTTCTTTTAACATGTAAGAAAGGGAAGACTTAAGAAGAAGGGGAGGGAAGTTCAGCAGACAAGGCCAAGTGCAGTAGTCAGTTTGCCTCACCTACCTCAGTAGCAGCATGACAGCCCTTTAATGGTTGGTACCAGTGAACCTTATGTGGGGTCAGCAGGGACTGTTTTATGTAAGCTGGAACATTTGATCTTTTCCTCACTTCTAATACCAATTTACTGCTTTATTTAGATCCTGAAGCTTCATGCCATTAGCAGAAGAACAGGCAATAAAAAAATTTACTTAAATTCAGGTGGAGGATGAAAGTCTAAGCTCTCCATGTTGTCAGTAAGAAAACTATAGGAACACTTCTATGTGAGTGCAGAGGAGGAACTTATTACAGGTAACCTGAGTTTTGCTTTGCCTTCTGTGTACTTCTGCTTCTTCAGCAGAATGGGCTCTCTGAACAATGCTTCATGTGTTAGGTTACAAAGCTATTTTCACTAGTTTCAAGTACTCCTTTCATCTTGGTTGCATGCAGGCTGGCTAGGGTGGACCCTACCAAAAGGCATAATGGGAAGTAAGGAAGAAATACAGACAGCAGAAAAGATTCAAGTCAGGATCCAGTTCTGATTAATTTGATTTTGACCTTCCCTTCACTCTTAAGGATCTTGGCACACATCTGAGATTGAAGGTCTGGCTCTGCAGTAACCAGCAGGCTCTGTGGTTTGTCTTTTCTGCAAAACAACAGCCTTAAGTATAGATTTCCTTTCTTTATGGGGAGTTTCAAATCTGGTTTTCTTCAAACAAGAAAATGGTTTATTGTGTAACAGGTACAATGGTTATGAAAAGGGGAAAGGAAAAAAGGATAAAGTGAGTCCAATAAAACTATGTAAAAGCAGTAAAATCAGCCAACCTAAGAAAGGAAGCTTCCTGAATTAGGCTATGTGTACTTTAAACACAGCCCACTGTGCCTTGCTATTTCAGTACACATTGTGCATGATGTCCAGCTATTTTGGAGATAAGATCAAATTCATAATTTATATCCAAATGTCTCTTCCAAATGTGAACTTCTTAAGCATTACTGAGTCACAATAGAAAACTGTGATCTGTGTGGATATAACAAACCAACTCAAAATACTCAAAACCTTGGAAATTTGCTTTTCTAAATGAAGCAGATTCCATTTAGAGACCCTGCTGGGACAGCTGCTTACAACACAGCAGCCCTATAAAGGTGCAGGGAAGTGTCTCAGGACCACCAGTCTGTGCTGTACTGTGCTTTCTAACACAGTACGTGGCTGATGGTCTCTCTTGCCCTTCCCAGCTGTGGCTCTTCATCAGTGATAAGTGCAGATTTTGTTGGAAGACCCAGTGTGTGGCTTAGATGTATCACGCCAGAGAGGAAGTGAAGAGAGCTGACCACCAGATGTCTGGGAAACAGAGATAACATTAGCTTGTTCACAGCAATTACAGGTTCCCAGGTGCTGACAGAAAGTTGTGGCTGTTGGGACCTTCTGCTTTTTTGGGTAAGTTTACAGTTTTGGGGTATTCTGGTCAGAGGATAGGAAAGAAAACAAAAAACCCACCTCAAAAAACACCCCTGTCCTGATTGTGCTCTCCAGGTGTCTGCTGGAGCTTCTGTTTCTTGTGGGTGAAATCTGTACTATGTCCCTGGGATTTTATTTTACTTCACTTGTTGCTGACCATGTATCAACAACAGCGAGAGGCAGGCAGTATCTGCAGTTTGCTGTGGTGACATTGCCAGGGTGGTAGCACAGAAAATGTCAGGACACACTGTGGCCATAACATTAAACACCTGTCTTTCAGCTTTATGTGAGCAAAATAAGGAGCCTTTTTTTTCCTTGTGCAATATCTGCTTACCTCGCCTCTTGGTGAATGTTTGTATTCATCTGGTGGCTCTTACTGTAAAGCCTCACAACACTTTTCCAGGGAATGCAGGTGCTTATGGCTCAAAGCCAGATTACCCAAGCCTCAGGAGGCTGTGCCTAAACTGCAACATCCGTCCATGTCAATATGCCATTAAATGGCATTAGCAGCTGCAGCTGAAGGGCAGTGCAGGTGGAGGAAGGAAACTCAATACCAGGAAGCTCCGTTTGTGGTGCAGTCAGCTCAGGTCTGTTCTGTGGAGTGTCAGCATCAGTGCACAGGGTAATTCCTGCACTGAATAGGTCTCCACATTGAGTGATTAAATAGTCCTGTACCTCCTATGCTTGCCGAGCCTAGAGCACTAGTTATCAGGCAACTGAGCTTTGATTCCACAAACTTGTAAAGTCTTCTCATTTTAGCTTTTCTTTTCAAGTATATAAAAATACCAACCAGGCACAGAGGAACCATGCCTCTTACCACAGTTGTGAGTGTGCCCAGCTGCCAGCTGTGAGCCCTGGGAGGATGCTGAGGATGAGCTGAGTGGGGATAGAGTCAGATACAAGCAACACGCTTTAACTCTGATAGGCACTTTATCTTGTCAGTGCAATTTTTCTTACCACCTTTATCATTTTTACAAATTAGAAATAATGTAGAGGGGAAATGGGACATTAACACCCAATTAACTTCGCTGCTCCTCTGAAACTATTCTGTGCTTAGGAGAGCTTGGCATTTCTGGCTCTTGAGAAAAAAAAAAATACTGTTTTTCGACGGAAAATGTTTGGAAATAAACTTGGGAACTGCAGTGGAGACCGATGTCTCGGAGAAGCGGCGGGGGAGCGCGGCCCGCAGGGGGCAGCAGAGCGGGGCGGCTCCGGCCCCGCGGCCGCGAGCGGTCCGGGGCATCTTCGGTGCCTCCGCAGCGGGAATCAATTCTCTATTGAAATACAAGACAGAACAGTCAGGTTACCCTTCGGGAAGTAGTCTGTTCAGAACGTGACGTGCTGCTCCATAAAAATCCTTTTCAGCGTAGAACCACAGTCAAAGTAGCATCCATGATGTTTAGGTGCATGTAGTGACTGATGTGAGAAGGAGGATGGGGCATTCCTATGAAAATCTTGGTGCTGTAAATACTCAGATACTATTGCATGACACTGTAAGAAGACAGAAAATTGAGTGGTTCTGAGTCTGAAGAAATTAATTTAGAAAGGATAGGAAAAGCTCAGAATATCTAGTCTTGACTTTTCAGTGACACTGTAACAGGGTGGCAATCTCCAGAATAGAGCAAGGATAATAAAAATTTATTAGGTGTTGGGGTTTTTTTAAATATATATATGTATATATTTTTAATACAGCACTGGTATTGATGGTGATAATTTATCAAAAACCAGAAGTTCACAGCTGGTAAGAACACCCACTCGTGAAAATGTGATGACTGGAGTGATGCCAGACAAAGATCAATCTAACCATACCATCTGTACGTGTGCTTGCGTGCCTTTCCTGCACTGCAGACATCCAGCCTAGAGATGAGGAAGTTTATGTCAGGTTCCCATCAGGGTCAAAACTTCAGCCAAATATGTTTCAAGTCATTGTTTTTCTAGATGCTTTCTTTGTTGTCAGAAAATCACCTTTAAACTGAAATGATTCCAAGTGATGATGAAATACTGCTTAAGGTTACAGCAGATTTATGCAGAAAAGGCATCCTATTAAACAGGAAGATTTGTTTGTATGGGTAGGATGCAGAAAGTGTTCTAGTTATACTCATCTTCCTTTGCAATTCATGCCCACGCTGGGCGCCATCCTTTGCATAAGCCAAGGAAAGGAAAACAATATTCTATTGAGAAATCCACAGAAATGCTCAGCAGGAATACAATTATGGAGGGCACTTTAACATTTTTTTGTCCAATGTTAAATTCTATAGGATCTTTTTGTCTGTGTTCTCTTCTCTTGTTAATCCATCAAAATACTAAATGAGTGTATTAACAGAGGAAAACTCCAAAATTCATAGAGACTCTGTAACTCCAGTCATATGACAAGTGGGAAATGTACCAAATGCCTCAATAAGACCTTGCTAACCTGTCTGCTGTCAGAATATTTTGTTGTACTTTTCATTCTAATCCTTTAGCAAAAGTACAGTGTCATAGGACAGTGGATTAAGATTTTGAAAGTGTTTGTTACTCCAAATGGTTTACTAAAAACAAGCTAGAAAATCAACAACCATCAGGTGTTTTCAATGCATCCAGTGCATGCTGTTAATATATTATAACCTCTGTTCTACAGAAGTAGAAATTACTGGGAATTTGGCTATTGATTGTAGAGGGAGGAGAATTACATCTTGTGTTTCTATATTAATCATTGTGTAAATGTTTCTCTAAAAGGTAAGAATATAGAAATTTCCAGGGGCAGACTGATGGTCTAACATCCTGTTTTCAACAGCAGCCAATTCCCAGGGCGCCATAGGAAGGCAGATCCCCTCCCTTCCCCCCATGTCAGTTGTCAGTCTCTCTCAGGTAAATGTGGCTGATAAGTCAGGCTGATTTCATACCAGCCAGCTCACCATTCTGCCTGACCTAAACCTGAGCCTGTACACCCACCTACAACATGTGTGTATCAACCTCTTCCTTCAGGGCTTCTTCACTCTGTGACCTGTGGCAGCAATGGATCTCCTGGATAATTATAAAAGGCAATGAGATATTTCCTTTGTGCTACTTTAATTCTATTAACCCACATTAATACCCAGAGCATCTCCATTTACTTCTCAGTTATTATCAGACAGATGCTGGTAAAAAATGAGAGCACAAGTAGGGCAATTTTCTTGTCATGATTTTTGGTGTCTTTCTGTTCTTGTTCTGCACCAGGGAGAATTGGTGTTTCAGACAGGTCTGTTCTAAGCACTCATTGCTGTCCATACCTCTCTTGTATCTCTTTTCTCTGCTTACATCCAAACTGTCATGCATGTGACTGTGTATGTGTGAATTTTAAAAAGCTTTGTGAGTTCTTCTTAGACAAAGCTAATAGGAAATGAATACCCCTTGCAGAAGCTGCATTTTGAAATAAATGCAGAAGCCCTATACGGTTTGTTTCCATGCAAAGCTGCAACAGGGAAGAATTTAAACACATCTCTTGATATGCCATTTCTGTTTACCCCTGCAAGGTGATACAATTCTGCCCCAGCAGGAAATATAGGATAATGTGCCCTATTAGGCAAACTCAAAGAGGCTTAATAGAATTCCATGTGTTAATCAGTCCAGCCACTCAGGTAGTTTTTCAGTCCTTCAGTAACTCCTCTCAAAGATTTCCTGAGGTGGGAATGGTGCTCTATTATCCTATAATAAACTTCTCAAAGAAGTAATCTAGGTAGGCCAGAAGTGCAGCAAAATGCCTAAGCATGGGGAGGTTAAGAGAAAAAGAATAGCAGCTAATTGTTCAGGGAAATGCAATTTTCAAATTAGTGCTACTGACAAAAGTCTTTATCTCCTTCTGGACTGCAGCATCCTGAAGGATGACACACGGGAAATCTGGGGAGTGGCCATGCAGATTCACAGATACAGTGTGTGACCAAATATATAAGTGGTGAGGTGTGTAAATCCATTTCCTTCCTAGGACCAACGTCAGAGGTGAAGTCCCCTAAGTAATATTTAGTCATTGTGGCTCAGCTATTATTATTAAGTATCTTCATTATTTAGTCCTTCCTACCTTCCCTCCTAATAACTTTAGCCAAGCTAGACCCAGCATTATCTTGTGTACTGATTATGACTTTACTTTTTCTATTATTATGATGACTGAGGCACAGAGGAAATGAGACAGTTCTTGGTGATAGGATAAGGAAATTTCATTATACTGTAGATACAGAGATGTCTGCTAGAATGTTTTTGGAGCTGGAGGGAACAAAGTTTCCTGATGAAGAAAGTTCCCTGATTTCACGAGTCAGTAGGACCTGATATTTTATGGTTAAAATACCTCCCCTTCCTCCTCTTCCACCTTCTTTTCTTTTTATATGACTTTTAATAAACTTCTTTTTAGTATGTAGAAAGGAAATAAATAATAGAACAAACAGAAGGTCTTTCACTTACACTAAACAACTTTTATGGACAACTCCCTGTCCCAGCTGCGTGTGTGAACAGGCAATGGGCTGTGAGAGTCCATTAAGAACTGCTGAATTCCCATGTATATCATTCTGAGATGAGAGCACATGGAGATCTGAAACAAGGGAGAAGTCAAGCAGCCAAGAAATTCTGTGGCATCTGTGTGGATGTTCTAGACAAATGCCTGGTTTACATCATCCTCTGCCCTGAAGTCAAACACTTGCTGTTCTGGTCCTCTGTCATAAGATAGAGCTGAAGAAGAATATTGGTTTTGCCCTTGTTACTCTTCTGTTTCCTTTCCTGTGGAGAAACAAAGATGAATTGTCTCATCTTCCCCTTTGTAAACTAAAAGAAGAGTCAAATATATGCAGTGATTTCCTGTCATTAATGCTCCCACTCCCTGAAATATGTACATTCCTCACAGTTATGGAAGAACTTGCACTCCACAATTTATTTCTGCTTCTAAAATGTCCTTATTTCCTGCCACAATGATAATGCTGGAATTAGAAGAGATCTATCATTTGCTATTATCTCTACGGAGTGGAACGTGATTTTAAATGCAGCTACCTGACAATATAACAGTGGAGCTAATGGTGGGTGTGCCTGTTTTCTACTCTCCTACCCACCTTAACAGGTTCCCATTTGTGACCTGGCTAAACCACACCTCTGTGTGAACAATGCTGCTGCTCCTGTGCTGCATTATTTTTATATGACATCTATGCTGAACTGTCCTGCTTGCATGACTGACTAAACCAAACCCACTGCTGGAGAATGAGTGACAGGCTTCCAGCATTTCACGTGGATCTGGAGCCACAGTGCTGTGGGCGGTGACCCAGTTGGGAACTGAATGGGAGACCTACATGAAAAAGGAAATGGTGAAGATGAATCAGAGGGTGCTACTTTTTCTGCTGAATCAGAACCGTATTGATGCCCTATATGCTTCAGCAACAGCTGAAGTGATATTATCTAGATCCCTAAGAATTTGTGACTGAAAAATTGAAGTGCAATCTTTTCATTCAGATACAGACACACGATAAATTAAACTGTCCTATATTTGTCTCAATACATTTCATATTTCTCAGTTGAGTTTTAATTCCAGTCTTTTTTTAAAACAAAAGTAATGACTATAGATGTGTAAAATTAGGATTTATAGACATGTTTAATGAAAAGCCCTCCCAAATAAAGGTAAAAATATCTTTTTTGTTGAAAAACCTGCCCTTCTAAGGGTTTGCAGCCTTCTTTAAAATCTTAGTAGTAGTAATTTTTATTTCTCTACAAACTGCTTTTAACAGTCTGGCTCTACACATCACATCTACCAGGCATAATTCTCATTTTTCCCACTGCTCAGGTTACAAGCTCTGTGAAATGCACTGACATGGATGCATAAAGGTACATGGGAGAATCCTGGTACTGTTGTCATTACCTGCTTGGCTTCAATGGACTTGCTCTGCGTTCATGCCCAGAAACAGCTTTTCCTGACTAACCATTTCCCTTCTGTCCTTTCTGTCTTTTCCAGGGGAAATCACAGTGCACATGGCATTGTATTGCTGATTGAGCTATCTAGAATTTTTTTACTTTGTTGCTGTATAGTTAAAAAGTACTTTGAGAACTCAACAGGAACATGGACTTTAAGTAGAAAGTTGGATAAAAATTTTAAGCAGAGGATATTAAAAGAAACATTCTCTGCAATTGCAGTCTGTGACACTACATTATCAATAAAGATGGAACCAAGGTATTATTGCAGGTAACTCCAGGAATTTAATTTTTATTCAATTCAACCATAAGTGAAATAATTACATAAGACACATACTGAGGGCTTTGCACAAATAAAATGTGTATTCTGCATTTCAAACTCCTGATGTGGGAATCCCTAATTTTAGATTTGTGTGTATGAGATGAGCAGGAAAGGCTCTGAGTTTTTGTAGCAATCTTGTACCAGCCATGTACCAAGAGTGTTAAGTGAGAGCAAACAGTTATATCAATAGATCTGAGAAGTGATTTATGTTTGTAGCTGAACCAAGCTGGACATTCAGGTAGCTAGCTGTATGTGTTATGTCAGTTCCAAAGGGTAGCAGTAACTGCAAATGCAGTGAAGATGGATTTGCCAGTGAAATTCAAAAGAGAAGAGAAAAAGACTCAAGAAAAAACCAGCACAGTATTATACATTGGTTTGTATATTGCATACAAAAGCACCTATGGCAACTGACTTTGGGGGCTCAGTTTCTAGTATGTGTCAGTCTCTGTTATGACTTAGCAAGCTAAAATTTTCACATGAGCTGTAACACCCAAAAAAGAGAGCCTGATAGTTACTTGGTGCTGAGCTAAGTGTATGTTTGTAAAATTCAACAGTGAGAACTGGCAGAAAAAAGAAACAGTTTTGAGGAAACATAGTTGATCAAGCCTCCAGTTCTTGCTAAGTCTGGTTCTGAAATATTTTACATGCATCTGTCCATTTGATAATCTCTGCTATAAATGGGTTTCATGCCTTAGGGATGATGAAGGCAGAATAGATCTTAATCCCCCTGGAAAGTGAAGGCTATTAGAAGTTAATTATAATCTCATTTTTGTAGCAATACAGATGGGACTTTATAACCTTAATGACCACAGGTGTGAGTTCTTGTACAAGTTGTAACTTCAATTACTCCCAAATCTCATAGTATTAATAGTCCAGTTGATCACGTGTTACAGGAACTTTTCTTTCTCCTCTGGACTGTGTCAGCAGTTAGCCTGAGGATGGACAGAAGATTTTGATGAGGGGGAAAAAAAAAAAATCAGCCTTTTACCAGGTCCACATTTAGGGAATTTGTTACAGTAAGACCAGGCTACCCACCCTTGCTGTTTTAAGAGGGCAGATCTTTCTATTCCATCTACTGCATGCTCTGTGTCCATCTGGTGATCAAGGGCTTTTCATAGAAAGGCCTGTTGATTCTGTGACATCCAGTTTCGTTTTTCCTACAGCATAATGATCTTTGGGCCTCCTGGGAAAAAGAATATTTCAGTAATGCCGGTGATGGGAAACAAGGTAGTTACAAACAACAGAAGTAGGTGCCTACATTTTAAATTTCTTGCTGTTTCTATGTAATTATATTAGCTTTTTCACAATAACTATTGCTTCAGATATTCACATTGTAGTGTCATCCTGTAATTAACTGGCTGTGCCTCTGGACCATTGTAGTCACAAAGCACTGGCAGATTTTGAACTGAAAGCTCAGCTTCCTGGTTGGATTATGTTTTGCCACCATATTGTATATTGTCTGTGAGCAGTCTGTATTATTATACACCTTTTGGAAAGTCTGTCCAGCCATAAAAATCAGCAGAATAGGGATATTTTAGTCAAACTAATTCCCAAGGAGTGATTTACTTTCTATTCCTCCATCTTATTTCTGTAAGCTAGTGCCACGTCCCAAGCACAGTATGAAATGTTCACAGCAGTGTACCATGACTCTTGCAGGAAGAAAGAGCTCTAAACTGTGACAAATCTACTTCAGATTATCAGAACCAAGTATGTAAGGTCATGGGGCTTGGCAGAGACAAGCTGAAACCAAGCAGAGACTTCTCCCAGAGGTGTCAGGGAGGGAAAGAGGGAGACTGTGGGGAAAGAGGGAGTGACTGTGTTAAAACTCCACAGGGGGTGAGAGAGAATGGCAAACATGGAATAATGAGCTGCAGCCATGAAAACATGCAAAGTGTGCCCAAGGCAAGCCACAGCTGGGCACAGGAACACCTTTCCAGAGCAGAGGAGACCTGCTGCTTGCTAGAAGCCTGGCACCTCCAGTACTGTTGGTGGGGAGTCAATCCTGCCCAGGAGGACAAAGGAGTGGTCAGAGGTCCTTTGACTGGAGAGCTGTCAACACAGCAAATCCACATTTTGAGGACCTCCTGAGTCAGTAGTTGTAGGCATGTCTTCATGTTTCATAGCCTTTGTAGCTTGTTTTCCATGAGCTTACCCAGCTACTTTTTGGCAGCATTTATACTCTTCATGATCAGTGATTTCTTCTGACATAATTTCACACAGAAATGTGGTACCTAGTTTTCTTCAAATCCGCTCAAGGGTAGGAAATCATGAACAGCTATTCCCTGTTCACTTCTGCATACCAGTCATGATCTATGCCTCTGCCACCCATTCCCTGCCCCTGTCTTTTGTCCAAGCTGAAGGTCACAAATTTGTTTATCCTTTCTTAATCAAAAAATAATTCTAGAGTTCTTTTCTCACCTCTGCTGTGTATGTCTCACATGGCTTCAACAGCTTCTCTTGAGGTTTCTTTTTGCCACCTAGGAAGTACCATATGTTCATTCCATGTAAGTGGTCACTCCATAATCCCTGTACTGTAGGCAGAGCTTTGGGGATGAAGTTGTTCCAAATGTTGCTTTCATGCAAAGATGGGTCACACAGGCTACACAGGGGGTGAAGAGACTGCAAATGGTTGTATGGTCAAGTAGCAAGGCAGCAAACAAATTACTCTCATTACTAGAGTTGTGCATCTTGTTGGAGGGGAAAGGGAAGGAGATTCTGAGAGTATCCAAGAAAGGAGACTACTCACCAAGCATGTAGGTTATTTTTTCTTGGAGGATGATTAAATAGAAGGTGTTTCTTTTCAAACAAATATTGGTAAATCAAATAAGCATGTCTTTCTGCTATTTTCCAAAAAATGGGGAGAACTGCAACTAAAATAGACATAACTGAGAACACTATATTTTTATTGTCTGTCTATTATCCCTGGACAAGTCTTTTGCTCATCTGCACTGATAAGATTCCATCAAAATTATCAATATTCTCAAAATTGATGCAAACCTTGCAAATTTTCCCAGAGATCTGATCATTGTGCCTTACTCTCTCATGCCAATGATTATTGTGCCATACTCTTACCATATAGGAAGGGAGGTCCTTTTCCATAGTGTAGTACAAGTTTAGTCTCTGTGCCTGTTCCTAGAAAAGCAGTTGTGTTAGTGCCTTGCAGCGACTGGGAAGCCTCACACACACACCTTGTTCCAGAGGGAAATACAGTCCCGAGGGTAACTAACCAGGGCAATTGCACAGGTCTGTGAACTCCTCGGCTGAAACCACAGAGGTCACCAGCTGTCTGCTTACCAGAATTTAAATAGACTCATCAGAATGACCAGGAACATGTGCTAAGGGATAGCCCCACCGGTAGACAACATACTTGTGGAGGAACTTGTTCCTGTTAATCATGACACATCTAGTATTCACCTGCAAACCCACAAAAGCAGCCTTACAACCAGGTCTTAAGACAGGGAGTGATTCATATGGAAATGCAATTGTTTGTAGGAACAAGACACCTTGCCACAAAAAGAATCGTGTAACACTCAATCTTGCCTTGAGAGAAATCCAAATACAAGTGGATGTTCTAATTTGTTTGCCTTGGGCTATATTACCTTCCCTGGGAGAAGAAGAGAACAGTAACTGGGAAAACAACAAAAAAGATGCTGCATACTAAATGCAGGCCCTTCATTCATTCCTCTGCGCTGGGCAACGATTTCTTCCTCGCTTCTTCAGATCCTTGTCATGTCGATAGCTCAATATCCTGCCCTGGGGAGGCAGTGATCAGAGGCGTTGTGCACAGAGAGGGTGAGGCACCCATAGTTCAGTGCAGCTTCCATTTTTCCAATGCAGATTTCCTCTCTTCAGTTTTCTGGTCGTTAACATCTTAACGGGTAAGGACATTGTGTAGCCATAACTCTGTTTTCTCATGGTCTCAATTTAATTACATGGAGACAGGGGATAAATTATTTTTTAAATGCTGTTTAAGTTATTTGTTCTCTCATTTCTTTCAAACAAAAGCATCTCCTTTGATTATAACTCCCTTGATTACTGAGGAATGTAGAGCTCATGACAGATGTCCAAGGCTGCAGATGAAGGTGTGTGCCTAGGCCGTGTAGTGTGGTGTAGGGTTATGGCGTTTCCTCGACCCAGATCCGGAAGAACTGAGCATGTGAAACGCTGAAGTCCACACCTGCAACCTGGCTCGGGGCCAGCCGGCTCGGGCAGACCACACTCACCTTGTTGGACCTTTGGCACTGAGGCTGGCGCTGTCATTCACGCACTGAGCTGGCACCGGCTTTGCGCCTGTCAACCCCGAGGCTGGCTGGGATCTGCGTGCTTTCATATGAGCCTGGTACCCATTCCTGGAGCACGGACAACAACTGACAGACCTGGGTGGCTCACGAATTGCTGTGGGAAGAAGGGGAGGACAGTGTCCAGCTTTCACGCAGCACTCTCGCAGTGCTCAGAGGTGGGTGCCGGAGAACGGGACTGAGTGGCCGCCAGTGGCTCCTGCGAGCCCTAAGGCCCGTTTTCTAGTGCCGGGACGTGCTGTGTGACAGATGGACCTTTCTGGGTCTCCCCTCGAAGCTCCTCTCCCCAGGCTGCACCCCGACACCCAATATTCCCGTGAGCNCTCACGGTCACCGCCACCACCCCCCGGAGGCCGCCCGGCGACGGCGGCCGCTCCCGGCGGAAGGTGCGCGGGGCAGCGCGGGGGGGCGGCGGGAAGGTCCCGAGGGCGGGTGGCGGGGAGAAGCCGAGGCTTGCCATCCCCCCTCGTGTAGG
>VYXD01003041.1:937812-1058515 GCA_013397195.1 Hylia prasina | reverse complement strand
GTGCCTGCGGAGCGCCCTTCTCTTCCCCCCCCTTCCCTTATTTTCAGTGTTTTCAAGTGAAGCTTGCGGTGTGCGAGAGCATCTTTTTGTGCGTTCTTTGTAGCTATGGGGGAAAGGAAGAGTTTCTGGGGCGTTCTTGCAAGCCTTCTGTAGTTCTAGACCCTGTTCTGTAAACCTGCGAGGAAGGTGTACTTGTGTTGGAGACTTCCCCCGCATCCTTGAAATATGCCTGGATATTCACAATTGCGAACTCGCCTATCCTATCCTGAGAAAGCTCACAGTAATGATTTATATGGCAATAGTAATTTAGTTGTATAATCAGTTCCTCAAGTGCAGATATGTAATTTGCAGATTTTAAATTTTTTTTCATAAATGTACTAAATAATAACCATGTATTAATCTGCTGGGCTTATAAAAAGTTGTTAAAACTCAGGCAGATATGATAGGAATGTCTCTACAGCCACCCAGCTTTAAATAGCCCTCTTCTTTCTGCTGTTAACTGCACTGTTATCATTATGAATGTTGATTCCACATGCGAAGAAAGAAATTAAAATAAGTGATGATCTTATCCTTACCAAAAAATATACCCATATGACCATGATGTTTCTTGAATTATGCAGTTACTGTTTTGATGCTTCAAAAATACGAGTTTATAATTTAAAAACTGAAGAATGTTGTATTGCTCTGGTTTTACATGAGAGCAAGAACATCAGAATCTTCCTGACAAAAAGATCCCTGGTCTTCATAAAAAATGAAATTGCTCATGCATAAGAAAAATCACGATGACTTGAAAATCATAGTTATGTTCCCTATATGTCTTCTATGCTCCCATTGAGTTTCCCTGTTCTCATATTTCTTAAAGAAGTTGCAATTAAGGGAACTTCTGTTCAGGTGATAAGCTCTTATTTTAATCCCCTTGATAGATTTCTTGGGAATGATGATTTGAGACATTCTTTTAAGAAAACTGGTAAAAATTTACTTTGCGACTACAACCCACTGGGAAGCTGTTGTCCCTTTTTTTTAGTGAAGTGTGTCTCCCTTATCATGAGTTGTCACAAGAGGGGAGAGAGACAGTTAGAATAATTGCTGAATAAACGAAAGACGTGTGTCACATTCCTGTGTGCCTGTGGTCACAGGAAAAGTGCCCTTTAATTGTGTGTGGAATCTCATGGCAGAGGTTTCATAAATGAAGCAGGCTAATCAACAGATAAATGACCAAAGAAAGTACTTTCTTCTTTGCTTTTTATTTTTCTGCCTTCACCTTCAAAGGTCTAAAGCCAGCTTAGGCAAAGGGAATGATTTTTGGCCATCGAGCTGATAGGGTGGTAGACAGTTACTCCAAAAATGTGTTATCCCCATTTCTTTTGTCAGTATCAACAATATTAAATTCTGGTGGTGTTGAACTCCAGGGCTGGTTTGAAGCTAGATCAATATTGAACTACATCTTTTTCCTGTTTTTCCTGTGGGGCTCCTGTAAAATGCTTAGAGACTGGTTGCTAATAGAACAGCCTGTATTTATCTGTTGCTGTACTAGTAACTTTGGTTATTCTAGAAGAGCATTGCTCATTAATTTAATTAATTTTAATGCAAAAATCTGTAATTATTTCAGCCCATACTTAATTCTGATTAACGCCTCTGTGGGTGCTTTGTTTTTTGGAAAGGGGGAAGAAGAGGCTCAAGAACATTACTTAAACTGAATCTGTCATCTGTATTTGTTTTAAGTTGCACACTAATGGTTTGAGTAGGATGGTAAACATACATGTGGATTGTGGATCTGGGCCATGGATTCTCAGCATTTTAAACTAAGCTAGATTGTTGGGATTTTTTTTTCCTTTAACTGACGTGTTGCAGTAGCTCTCTTCTATGTTGTCCCACTAGCCTCTTAAAAATTCGTTTAAAAAGCGTATTTTCACCTGTTACTCTTCATTGCAGTCAGGAAACTTCTGCTGTCTGGTGTTGTGTTGGGGTGAACCTGTCCAGTGTTTGTTTTCCTGTCTGTGTCTTTGTTTCACAAATGATCACAAATGATTTCAGATGAGCTTTGGAAATGCTACTCATGGGTTATTGGTTGACATCAAAAACCCAGGAGTGAGCATAAAATTTTGGCACAATTAAGTTATTTATAATGTTGACTTGCCAAAACTACTGATGCTGCAAATTAAACAAAAGTCAGACAGTCTTGTAGGATTGTTAGAAGGATACGTGGTTCTTCTTCTACCCAGTATTTCTTTTTAAAAGTTATGCTCACAAAGTTAGAATGTCAATGACATAAAGGTAAGGTGGAAGTCATGTCCGTCCCTGTTTTTTCTCACTTGTTCTTACTGTCAGTACGCAGATGAAGGAAATTGAATTGCAGCTCTTTCCCTGTTAGTTCTCATTCTCCTCCCTATTTTCTCTTTGCATTACCCAGTTTGTTTCTGGAAATTACTTTTTCATCCTCAGTTGCACGTTACCCTGCCACTGTTTGGCACTGAGTCCAGGCTCTTCCTGTTAGGATTTCATTTCCATTTTAAGGCATTGCTACAGCACTGTTTGCTGTGGGAGGGGGGCCTGCTGTGATTTCCATGTGAGCCTGCTCATTGATTTGGTCAAGTAAACTCACCGACAAATGGCACAGTGTGTTGTTCCTTCAGGAAGCCCTGCAGAGCAAGAACAGTGCATGAACAGTGTTCAGAACTGCTTCTGTGGGCTGGAGGAAAAAGCAGTGCCTGTTGTTGTTCCTTTCCAATCTCCATAGTGTTTCTGAATTTTAGCAGATGGGTCTGTAGTGCTGTCCTTAGGTAGAATGCATCATTTGGTGCCTAGGAGGAGCAGGAGTGCATGGCTGCTTTATACATTTGCTGCCATTTCCCCAGGGATGCTGAGGAAGTCCAGTTGTTGTGAACAATAGCAGGGTACAGCCTGTGTAAGTTTGTTCTAGCAAGGAACTGGGTGGTACTTTGCCACTGCTGTACCAGCCTTGCTGGGCACAACTCCAAGGCTGGAATCCTTATGGTTGCCAATTGGGCTGGGGCGGGGTAAGTGATTTGGGGGTAATAGATAAGGCAGGGTGAAAAGGGCAAGAAAAAACAGCTTAAATGATTACAACCTTTTGATTGTACAGTGTTTTTAGTCTCAACAAATGACTGTTGTTAATTATATTTGCAGCATAGTTGTGATGACTGCCGTTTGTACTATATTGGACTTCTGTGATTTCCTTCCTAGTAGCCCTGTAACACCTGTGATGTGAAGGGCAGTTGTGGTTCACTCACTGGTGTACAGGTACAGGGATAATTACTTATTTACAATCACTGCCCTGGCAATCTCTGTTGGCTATAATTAGCCTCGTACTGATTAATAGGCAAGTTATTAACTTCAGAGAATCATACAGAACCTCAATTCTCCTAACTTTGAGTTGACAGTCATTATCTATTTCTAGTTATTTCAGGCATTTTTAATGTTTTATCCTAGCAATATGTTCATTCCTTTTTGTCCAGTTTTCCTTTGTTAGAAATCACTATAAGAAAAAGTTGGTCTCATCTATCACTTCCTGCCCAGCACAAATTCACTTATATTTCCTATTTATGGCTCTGGTCTTTGTACATGGAGGAATGCCAGTCTATGTTTCCCTTCTTGTTGTAAACAGGAATGTTTTAAGAGGAAAGAGCCTTAATAAGTTAATGGGAGGAAAGGGCATGAGTAAATAGATGAGGAAAGGTGATGTTAATTGCCTTATGCATCAATGAGTTCCTAAGATGACAAATTTATTATTGATGTATCTGGATAACTAATCTGTAAGTAGGAAGTACCACCAGCTTCTGTAGTATGTGGAGACAGTCTGCTGTTCTTAGAACAAACATAGCAGCCAATGAGTATCAAAAGGCAATGTACAAATTTCATAATTTTAAAATGCATTTCATTGTTTCAGTATTCTTTAGCAAATATGAAAGCATAAACTGCTTTTAAATTGTGGAGGCTTTATGTCACTTTGTGGCTTCTTGTTCTAGATTTTCTAGTATATGAATGAATGATAAATTAGTGGGGAGGAAGCCACTGCACAAAACATTGCTTTCACAGATATGTCTACAGATTAGGTTATATTTCACCTTGATCTTCTAATAGGCTTTTTTCCCCTTCTTATTCTTCATAATACAGACACATTTCGCATCTCACATATTTTAAGAACTTTATCTCAGGACACTGTTTCTTACTGCCTTGCAGACCTCAAAGACCAAACTGAGAGGAAGATGGAAGGCAGGACATAACATTTCTAAAATACAGTTGACAACAGTAGTCCAAATGCTATTGATTTGTCCTCTCAACAGATTTAAAGAAATGCCAGAAGAAAAGTAGTGAAGTTGCAGATGGTTTTTCCATTTGTTTTTGCTTGGGAAGAAGAAAAAGTTAAAGCCTGTTTGAAAAGTTGAAAAAGGCCTTTTGTCTGGAAATGGAAAATAGGGATCCTTGTTGTACTACTACTGAATAGTGCTCTCTGATGAAGTTGTATTTTAAAGAGGCTTGAAAATGCAGTCAAGGCAGCTTAGATAATTTGAAAGAGAATTGGAAGAAACTAATTGTAAATTGGTAACATTTGGGGTGCATGGGAAGGGCTTTGCTGCAGCGCTCTGAATGCAGTGAGCAGAACATTATTGCCATTTTCAGCATGAGAAACTGGAGAGCTCTAGATCAGATGAGATGTTGGGCTGTAGAAGAGCAGTGATGATGGCCCACAGTGATCATGAAAGAGATACTTCAGAGGTTTTTAAGGAAGAGGGAAGAGCTTTAAGAGCTCTTTGTTGCCAGCAGACAGCTGGGATTTTACAGGAAGGTATTGTGTAGCTTTGAATTTGGCCAGCCACATTTCTCATTTCATCATTTGCTATGCTCTGCTTAGGACTTAGAGACCTATTCATGAGACATTTCCACAAAAATGTCTCATGAATAGGACTAAGACTGAATGTTTTAAGCAAGTTTCTTGTATGAAATGTATAGTTTGGAAAACACCATTACGCCAAACATGTCTCAGTCCAAAGCAAGGCAAACTGCAGCTGGGGACAGAAAGGTATCGTGCCTGCTGGCAAGAGAACGGCTGTTCTAAAATCAGTTAGGAAACAACACCTCTGAACTTTTTTTCTGAAGTGTTTTGAAGCTTTACAAACCATTTGTTGATGTATCAGATTTCAGTAATACTGCTATTTCACATTTGGTGGAGTTGTAGTACTGAGGTATCCTTGGATCAAATACTTGGCTATATGCTGAGCAGAAAAGCATTTACTCTAAAATACACTCTGTGTCTCTAAATAATCCCTTTTGAAGAATAAAAATAGGCCAAATCAGCAAACAAAATGCAGGAAGTAGAAAATTATGTTCATTGTTCTGTTATCTCAGCTCTCAGTGTCATTTATGAGTACCTAAGAATAATTTGTTGATTGAAATGGATTTTTGCAATTTCAGGTATGTAATTATGGGGATGCCCTTGAATTATTTTTTGCCAGCTAAAAACCCCTTTAACCTTTAAAAATAATATTTTGTCAGCTGTGTGGTAGAAAACAGAAAATAGTAAGTTCAAAGTTGAATCTCAGTACAGCTCATTCTGTAAAGCAAATTATTCAAATCATTTTTGTAAGACCTAAATCTTGTTTTTCTTTCAGATGAACGTGTGTAGGCTACGCTTAACAGTGCCACCAGATGAAGTGTCACAGCCTGAACAGGGACCAAAGGAAACTGAGAGAAAGAAAAGTGTAAGTTTTAAGAATCAAAGTTAAATTCTTTATAAATAAGAAGTAAACCTTTCCCTACACAGATGTTGATATTTATTGTTTTGGCAACCCAAAGCCCAGTCATCTTAGAAGATTTAAGAACATGTGGAAGGTCATCAAGTTGGGTGTGAGCTTTGAGCCTAAGCCTTGGAGTTAGTGATGGCAAAACCACGTGTAAAATAGGACAGTGGTAAAGGAACAACAGAGATTGTAGGTGATTTGTGAATGAGGTACCTTTAAAACTTGATTATTTCATATTTCTATATCAAAGAGCAAGAAACTGTTACTAGGAACAGGGTCCTGTATTAAACAGGACCTTGATCAGGATCTTCTTGATCCTAAAAGGGTTTTATATTTCATGTAGGTGTAACAGTGTGCAAGATTTGAGCATTAATGTGTGCTGGGGACCTTGATGTTTGTGTGTGACAGCTAATTTTAGTAAAGGGTGATGTACAAATAAGAAATTAAAGAATTCAAGATTGTTCTGAAATGAAAGGGATTTGAAGGTCATGTGCTTAGAAGGGTTCTGAAGAGCATTTGTTTTGCAGAAGTGAGTAGTGTGCACACAGAAAAAAAATTATAATCTGCTTTGATGCAGAACTTGTTCTGTAAGAGTTGTTCCACTGCAAGAGATGATGTTTAATTAGTCTTAATGATGAAGACTAAAAAGGGAAGTTGGATAGGCTCCACAACTTCACCGCATTTATACTTTGATAAATCAAAATCAAACAAGTTGGTGAAGTTTGCCAGACTCAGGGTCTGAATAGCAGTATGAAAATAGCAAGAAAAATGATAGGATTTACTAGAAATAATTTCTTAGTGATACTGAAAGGTAAAAATAGCTGTAAAATTACTGAGAAAGACAAACATTCTAAGGAATGTAAAGAAAATGCTCAAGATAAGGATTCCTTATCAGTTGTTTTTTGTCCTGGAATCTTTTATGCATTAAGGTTTTCACACACTGGTCTGGTAGAGTAATTGATGCTTCAGGATCTAGAAATATTACATACAGAATAGATTATATAGACCTTAATGCAAACTGAATTTGGGCCACCATTAAATAGAAATAATTCATTTTGTACAGAGGTGTTTAGTTGTAGCACTTGGATTGGCTTCTCTGTCAGCCTCTTGTCAGCCTGTATCTGACTGCAGCAACCCTCAGACTGGCCTAAGCTTATGTGCCCATTGCCCTAAGAGGAATCTGAGTTTGCTTTTGAGGAGGATAGATACTTACTCATGCCTTAGTCACTTTATGGTTCTGAGTAACGTGATAATGAGAAAGAATTGTTAAGGGTGAGGGTTGGACAATTTGTAGTGACTTTCTTACATGACCAGTTTTTTTCTCTGTGGGACCTTGTATTTAATGAGCTTGTATTTAATACAAGTAAAGGCAAGTGGGCTTTATATCAGAGAATGTTAAGGAGAGGATATGAAGATAATAAATGCATTATTTGGCTCAGTGTGCAAAACAGTGTTGTGTAAGAGATGGGTCCTTATTAGTTGGGACCAGAAAACACCACATGCAGTTTGAATATTGTATGTTCTGAGTAGTTTCTAAAGTTCAGTACTTTTAGACAATTGAAAGACTTAGAAAGTCAGGCTTCAGAGCTAGATGGGATCTACTCAGCCAGTTTCATAGCAATGAAAAAACACTGAGGAATTGTGCCAACCACTTGTCTTTTACAGTTTCAGTGTGATTATAAAAATACCCCACAGATAGTATAGCCATAGTGTATGGAAACAGCTCCAAAAAAATCACTGCTCATGAACTGTCCTCTAAAGCCTTCCTCATGCCTCTAAAGCCAGACAGCAGTGAATTACCTGTAGATTTTTATTGTCTGTGTAATCGATTGCTTTATTCCAATTAGTTATGCAGTAACTTACAGTGCACACACGCCTCATGACTAGTCATGCTGTGATGCTTTTACTGCACAGTTTCATTAAAAACAGAATCTAAAAACACTGATCAGGTGTCTGCTCATCACCCATGTTCAGCTGATTCCATGTTAAAGAAATTGCTTAAAGCACTTTGAGAACAAGTTTTACAAATGTTAGATAATCCTCACACTGTCCTGTGAGGACTGTGCCCCCTTTTTGGAAATAGGAATAATTCAAATTAGGGAACTGCTCTGTTTTCTACCTTGTGCTTTACAATTTAAGGTAAAAAAATCCAGCTTCAGCAATAATCAAATTTAACATCAGATCTCTTGTTGGAATCGAGAGTTCTGTGCTGACTTTAATTGCTGACTCCTAAGAAAATGGGAACCTGAAAAATGCTTTTGGTATTTAAAGTACATTAATGTGACTTACAGAAATGAACTGCAGGGGAATCTGTGGGATTGCAGAGGTTTTGCTGGAGTGCTCAACCAAGTCTGGCATTCAGAGCCTGGCTACAGGTGCTCTCCTGTTTGGGCAGGACAAGTCTCTGCCTCTGCTGCTGAGGGAGGAGAGACAAGACCTTGCAGTGTTGGAGGGAATGCCGGAAGACTATAAATACACCATGGCGTGACATTTGGTTGTAATCTCCTCTTTCAAGTCTTTCATTAGAAGGAGGTGATTTTGAGCTGCCCCAATGTGACCGGTGATGGCTCACTGTGTTTGTTACTTTTCTGCATCTCTCAGGCTCTGTACCATTAAGAGGTGCTTCAGTTGCAGAATCAGCTAATGAGCTGCACAGCAGCTTTTTCTGGTGCTGATCATCCCAATATCTTGTTCTGCTGATATCTTGATAACCAGAAGTGGTTCTTTATCAGTTATGTTGGTAGGTCTTCCCTTAGCCTTTTTCATTGGATTCCAAACTTGACAGGAAATTTGTGCTGTATTTCCTTCAATCTCTATCCATGCAGTAAGTTTCTAGATTGACTTTTTTACTGCTATGCATCTGTGAAATAGAAATGAACCAGTGTAAGAGATTAAAATGAAGTGATGGATCTGGGTGCAACAAAATTGCTGCAGGCAATACTGTACCAGGGTGTCCTCTCCCTGCCTTTTGTGAAAGGTTGGCAGATGGTACAGAGTTACAGGCTGATCTCAGAAACTGAAGGGGGAGTGACTTTGTGTCAGGTTGCATGTTTTATACCGATATTTAGGATATGATACCCTGAAAGAAGCATATGAGAACTTAACTCACAGGTAGAGGCTGGCTGTTTGAATTGTTAGTACTTTAGATAGAGAGAATCACAAACTATTCTGATCCCGTTCCATTATTTCTGTCCATGACAGACAATGGGTGACAGTAGTGTGAGGCTGTTTACTTCACCATGAAGTACAAAAGAATATTGTGCTTGGCAGATTATATGCAAAATCTGCATATCCTGAAGCCTCTCTTGTCTTGCATAATAAAGGGCTACCAGACAATTGTAATGTCCCTGTTTGGGACTGGGCTTATTTTTATCCATCAGTCTCTTTCTTCACTGTCATGGTTAAATTTGGAAGTGTCATTGGAAGCTGCAGCTAAGATTTTGAGGGCAGAATGTGAAGACAGACGTTGCGTTTTCATTTGGCTACGTGGACAAGAGAATGAAAATGAGATAACACTCTGGAAATTTGTGTCACTTTACTGTCTGTGGCTTTCAGCCAAGTTTGAGCAGTGTTTAGTTTTAAACTCAGTTTGGTACTTTAGCTGCATATATCCTCAAACACTTTAATTTTCTTGGTTTTTAAACATCAAAACTAAGAAGTGAGATTCTTTTTACTTCCTAAGCAAGAACACAGAAGCATAGCAAACTTTTTTTTTTTTTTTTTCCCCCAGCAAAAAAAGTAGGCTGTAAAGAAGCCAGAAGGGGAATTTGGTTCTTTACATCATGGCGAGAATCAAGCAGAAACTTGGGTCAGGTCTGGTTCAAGGATATGAGTGCAGTGAACGTGGGGCTGAGGTGCACATGGAATCTAGGACAGTGCCTATTTTCTCTGCTGCTGCCAGCCCACTCCTGTCAGCAGAGCAGAACTTGTGCCTGAAAAAATGTGGTTCATCTGCTGCAGGTGATGTTACTGTTTCTCAGTCTCCCCAGCACTGGTCGCTTGATCTTTGACTTGGTCTAATTAAGCAACACCTTTTTTAAAACCAGCACTACATAAAAAATACAGAAAGAATTCCATTGACTTCTGAGGTTCCTGCTGTATTTGTTGTATCTTAGTTTCCCAATGTGTAAACACTGGCATTCTGTTTACAGATTTCATGGGTTAGATATGACTTTGCATAATGTCTGGCTCTTCTCTTTTGAGATGGACACCTGAATTCAACACCCAAGAAGCTTCAAAGCTGGAACATGTTCAATGATGCTTCTTGCATTCTTCATGAATTTAAGAACACTCATATCTGTTGTGGCATATTTTCCCTCTTGTAATCCTTTTTTAATGTAAAACATTCCTAAAGGTAAGATGATTTTCACAGGCTGTAGAGGAATATGAGAAGATGTAAAACCAGAGCTACCTTTTGTCAGAGCCCAGTGACTTTTCTTGGTGAGCTCAGTGTTACAAGTGTGTCATTTTACTGAACATAAAATATGTAACCTCAGTAACAACACAAATATTCTTGTTCCTTGTGTAACTAGTGAACAAGTAAAAGATAACTGGATATTTTAGAAATGCCTGGAATGTGGCTGTTAAGGAAAAGATAAAGCCTTGTTTAACTGATACAATTCTTGTTAAAAGTTTTTTGATGGTGTAGATAAACAGAAGATCATGAGTCAGGATAATTCTAAGGCCACAGGGGTACTTATTGTGTTAAGCAATAGATGTCCTTTTTATCAAAAAAGATGTGGCTTCTGTGCTTTTGCTTTTAATTTTGGGGCAGGGAGAAGTATAAAATATGAGCTTATCTGACTTTCATTTATAAAACTGGTAGATTGGGAAGTAGATCATCCTTCAGTGTTATTTATATAATGCAAGTAAAATCATGGGCCATAGAAAAAACAGCTAAAAACTTTATTTTAGGGTTTAGTTTTGTAATGTCTTCACCTGTTTCATGCTACTTGTGCTGCCTCCCTGGACAGAGACACAAACAGGATGCATGGTAATTATCAAGACTTTTGCAACCTTGGGGTGTAGGCTTCTGCTTTAAATGTTTATTAGTTAGGTAAACACAGTCAGTGTTATTTGGTACATTCTGTGATCACACCAAGCACAGCTGGCTGTTGCTGCAGCACACACAGGACTTGTTCCTGGAGGCTGATCCAGGATGTGTGAGCATCACACGATGTGTCCTTGCTGTCACCTTGGGCTGTCATAGAACTGACGAGAGGTACAAAGAAATATTCACAAACTGATTAAGCTACTCTGCCTTTTCAGCTCGTTAGCTCACATTGGAAGGGATTTGGCTGATATTTTAACCTTAAACAGCAATGGTTGATTAATCTAATGAACCCTTCCATTTTTAAACACTATTCTGATTAGCTTTAAAGTGTTTACTTGCTCCTAAATTCTTGCGTGTGTTTACTTATGCTGTTATCTTCACTGAGGTGCCTCACTGTAGATGACAGTGGAGAGCATTGAGGACCTGCTTGGAAAAATATCTGAGTTCTGAGAGTGGGTGTGTATAAGACATGGAGGAAAATAATGGGAAGTATTTGACTTTAAAAAACTGTTCTGTAATTCTTGAGGATGTGGAAAATCCAGGATTTGTGAAAGAGGAAGCATGGGAGAGAGGATGTATCAGAGGAAGAGCAGAGTACAAGGCAGAAATGGAAAAGACAGTGAAGGGAGAAAAATAGACAAAGGTGGGTGGAAGTAGCTTGAGGGGAGGCAAACTGGCAGAACTCAGTGCATGCTTAGTGCTGCAGGTCTGTGGAGATACTTGAGAACTGAGCTACTCAGCAAGGCCGGGTTTAGAGGCAAAGCTGTATTGAAAATGCAGTCAACAAACAAAGCAACGGTCTCAACCCTGCATTCAGAGGAATTTCTGATTGTAACCTTTCTCCTAAGAGAAGACCACATCAGGTGAGCCCGGTTTTGGCTGTTTATACAGAACCCTGAAACAAATAGTCACTGAGAGGAAATTAAGAGTTACTAAACCGAAAAGGGTGAGTAGAAGATAAGCATGGCTGGAATAGAACTTCCATAGCAATGAAAGACAAGACAAAGGTTAAGGAAACATGAGAACAGTTACTTGTGTAGCTGTTGGCTCACTTGTCTTTAAAACAAGCAAGAACTGAAATTTTAACAGGCACTTGTCTGGGAATTCTGATCGGGAGAAAGAATAAGGAGAGGGTAAAAACAATATCCTGTATTTTAAGTAGCGCATAGAACTGGAACAGTCAACAGATGATGGAGAGTCTTTTAATCTTCTGAAAGAGAAGTAACAAAGGCATTTGGGGAGGCTTGTGCAAATACAGATAACCGGCAAGTTTAGCATTGTTGCAAGAGACATGTAACCAGTCTGCCTTTGTTCGTACCTAATCCTGCATGTACTGTCCATTATAATGTAAATTTAAGTCTGTTCATCTCTGAAATACATATGTAAGTGCCATGGGTGATTCTCCAGCTGCAAACCCATTGGTCTGAATTTGTAGGCCTTTCTCGGGACGGGGAGGAGGAGGGGAGAATCCTTCAAAGCATTCCTTTGGAATGTGTTCACAATATTCTAAAAATAAGAAACATGGTCAGAATTTTTATGCCAGAACTCTGCAAACAGCACTTTGGATAATTCTGCTAATGTTTCAGAGGCACAAAGAACCTTGGTGTTACTGGTATTCAGCTGTTCATCTCATTAAAAGAGAGTGATCATGGGCAAAGGGTATGGATTTATGAATTCAGTGTCTGGTGCCTTGGTAACCTCTAAACAATCAAAGTGATTATTCAGTCTGTTATCAGGAAGATGGAAACTTGTGTGTAATCCCTTTTTCCAGATGCAGAGGAGGAGCTGCAATGAACTATGAAAGAAACTGTACAACCCTGGAAGCAAACAAACACAAAATAACTTTGAGTCATGTCCCCATCTGGTTTCTGTATTTCTCTATTTCTAAATATGAGGTGTAGGGCTTTTGTTTGTGCACATCCAAACAGCAAAACAAAACCCCCAATAATACATAATTATGAAACATCTCATTTTGAGGATATGAAGGTTTGCCTATAAGGTGTTCAAAGGGCAAAATTATATCATGTATAGGTAGGGCTGGTTGCTCAATGTTCTCTTCATTAAGTCGTTTTAAAGCCTTCTTTTCAAATGAAGGTTCACAGCTTTGTTGTTCTGTGCGTGAAATGTTCTTTATCAGGTGTCTGCTCTGTGAGTGTTCCCCTCCCAGCCCTGCACACACACACCCAAAGCTTCAGCAGCATGGTTAAACTATTAACGATGTGATAAAGAAGAGTGTGTAGGATTTACAGTGTTGAGGAAAATCTGTCAGTGCCATGGGGGAAGGACACAATATAAAACAAATGTCTGTCTCTATCAGTTTTTCTTAATACAAGTAAATTTTCCTGTTTCTTTTGCCCTTACCTAAAGAAGTATTTATTCTTGTGTTGCCAGCGTGGTTGTGTTAGTTTGGCTCCTAAAAACTGAGAGTGCTGCTGCTTTAGGCTGCAGACGCTGTCCTCTCTTCACTGTCATAGTAAGGCTTGGAGATCTCTAGGATGCAGCTGCAGATGGATGTAAGATGCTGAACTTCATCTCTTTAAGCCTCTGTTTGGTGTCAAAGAGAGTATTTAGACAATACTTTGAACAAAAAAACCAAACTCAAACATATTCTAAAGTTAACATAGTAAATGTCCTCAAGTGTACCTGTATCTGGTATATCCAGCATAAGAAAGTAAGTTCAGTAAAACCATCTATACCTGATATTTCTCTAGAACTGACCTTTCAAAAACAATGTGCAAAGCTTATCAGTAACCAAACTCAAAGTTTGGTAACTGATAAGTAACTTATCAGTAAACAAAACTAAAAGTTTCCAAACTTTTCATTCTAACTTCTCATTCAGAAATCACTGATTGTTTTTAAGTTCCTAGATTGCAAATATTTCACATTCAGTAAGAATATTTTCCCCTTTTTAAAAAAAAAGTCATAATGTGGATGTCTTCATCGAAGGTAGTTGTTTAAATTCCGTGTAATCAAGAAGAGAAATGAGTAGTTCTGAGGACTGACTCACTTCAGATGCTTGCAACAGAGGGGTGTTTCTCTGGGCTGATTAGAAGGGAGGAGAGGTGAGTAGCCAGGTCAGGTGGTGATCTGACCTTGTGGATATTCATTTACATGCTGAGGAAAACGATTCCTGCTGTTTGCATGAAGGTTTTTCTTATTAAGTGTATTGATGAGATGAACAAGGGGAGCCTGTGAAGGGTGGCTTGAAGCAAGACATACAATTGTTACGAGTATGTTTCACAGATTTCTGCAGATCATTCAAATAAAAAATGTCGGCTCTTTAAAGCAACCTCTGTTTACACAGCAACACCTGATTTAGAAGGTTCATCTTTCTACAGTATTTAATAACACTGGAACACCCACATAAATGCTATTTCATAGCTTTGCTTTAGGTCTTCCAGTGTCAGTTCTGCAACTTCTGTAAGAGAAATGGAGAACTGAAATGAGTTTGATTGCTTTGGAGGTTCTTGATTAGCTTTAAATGCAAACTGGAATTCTGCTTTGGTTATCTTCAAGAGAAAAAGATATTTTCTCTTTTAAGGAACACTACCTAAAAGGTTTTAATTTCAGTTTCTTAGAACCTTTTATGTTTTTTGAGTAAACTTGTGAATTTTTATTTCCTGCAGCAGGGAGTTTGGGAAATGAGGGATAATTCTGTGCTTGCAAGAGTTTAGAGGGAACTGGAGAGCTGGCAGTATTCTGCAAGAATGCAGAAAAGGACCATCTGGTGGTGAATGAAAATAAGCCAGGTTAACCTTTTCTTACATGCCTCTACATCTCCTTGTACAAATCCAGCCTGTTCTCTCTGGCTGTGCCTACATGACTTCCCTTGAAGGCAGTGGTAATCAGACATCTCTGTATTCTTTATCAATTGTAAGTTGGTCATAGTTCTTCCAAAAACCTGAAGGCTGACAGGTTGGCTCCAAAATGTTTGGGAGTTAATGTTCATATGTACTGTTGTGCTTTCATTATAATTGGTTTCTCTCCTAGCCCTAACTTACTGTGGTTTTATTTGTTTTTTTCTATTCTAGTACTGATTTTTAAATTTTTTATTTTTATTTTTAGGAGCTCTACCATGTACCAAATGGGATGTCTCCAGGGAAGCTCTCTCATGGCATGGTGTATGGTGTTGTGCACCGAACTGACAACAACCATAAGAGAGAAATGGTGGTTTATGGCTGGTCAGCTGATCAGCTGAAAGAGGAGATGAATTACATTAAAGAAGTGAGTTACACTTTCACCTCAAAGCTTGTTAAATACCCTTTCCATATATCCACGTAGAGCTATGGGTGTATAATGGAATGACATCTCAGTTTGAGCTGGGAACCTACTCTGAAGCTAGAGGCTGGCCTTGGTAGTATTTGAGTTGGGAAAAAAGCATGCTCTGTACCTGGGAACTGTGCTTGCTGATGGAAGAAACTATGCAAGCAGACACCTGAAAGGATAAAGTCTTTCTCTTCCTTTGCTTCTCTGTCTCCAAACCACCCCCAGCTTTGAAAAGGCTTCTAAATTAGGTGACATAGTAAAATCACTTGGGTATAGGTTGGGGCAGCCTTAAAATAGTCAGCCTAATAAGGATGTCTTTGTACTACTTTCTCTGTGCCTGGTCATTTATCACAGTTGGCAGAAGATCTGCTGAAAAACAAAAACTGCATTTCTGATCCTGCTCGATATTTTTCAGTTCTTGAAACTCAGCATCTCTTTGCCCATCAGTCTGGCTCTCAGGCTGTGGCAGTAACACCCTAATTACCTCAGGACAAATAATCTGACCTTTTTCCATCCACCTTCACCACCCAGGAGGCTGTTGGCCGGCGCTTATGGTGTTACACTGATTCAAGTGCAAACTGAGTTGATAGAAAAGGGGGGAACCCTGAGTCAAGGGAGCAGGGTAAAGCACTGTAACCATGTGTGCTCCTCACATCTGCCTGGTCTGTGGCTATCAGCACTTGCTTCTCTCCCTTGGTACTCCCAGTTTGTCAGCCCCCGTGTGCAGCACTCCTCAAGCTGTTGAGGTTAGGGACTGCCAGGGTCTGTCAGTGCTGGCAAGGCACACAAGCTGCCTTGGCTGCTCTTTCCCTGCCTGGGTAGGTTCTCTGCCCTGCTGGGGTGATGTCCCTGAAGGGACAGATGAATTGGCACACAGCAGGGCCAGCTCCTCAAACTGCACTGTCTGTGGATTGCTTGGGCTGGGACCATCTCCCTGCCCTTGTCTGTCCCTCACGGAGCAACATGTCAGACCAGGTGAACTGCATGTCTTGTGTGTGCATTCAGGTACTGATGCTTTCAGGAAAAAGTGGGAAAGACATGGGAGGAGACATGGTGGCTTCTGCTCTTCCATCTCCTGGAAGCTGTGTTCAGCTCTGCTAATTTGTGATCTCTGCCAGAGTAGTGTTGTCTTTAAAAGCAGAGTCTTAAACAAGAGTGCTCAGCTCGTGTATGTGCTGACTCAGATAGACCAGAAATGATGGGCATGTCAGAGCTGCTGACAGCTTCCTCTGCCCGAGATAAATTTGCATCTTGCAAGAGCTTGTGTGTGTGCCTGTGCATGGGGAGGCACAGGGCTCATGGTGCTTTCCTGAGGTGCTGGGCAGGAGTCAGCTCCCTGCTCTCTTCCTCATCCCAAAGGGAGCCCGTGGTTAGGGAGCACTCCTTGCATAGGTTTGGTGCCCCTTTTTCTGGGAGGCAGTGGGGGGATTCTATGCAGAGCTGCTAAAAACATCCCCTGCTGAAGTTCACCTCACCCCACTGTGCAGAGGCACTGTAAACTCACTGCCCTAAATGATCTGCAATCAGCCTGTGTTTGGTAGACGTGAGGAAGGGGAAAAAAAGAGGTTGAATTATGTAGGCTGTAGGCAAACACAATTGCAGCAGTGTGTAAAGCCAAACTGGAAGCCGGCTTGGGGGATTTTTGATTTTTTTTCCTAGAAAGGCAAGGAATAATTTACATCCATAGTTCTTGAAACCAAATTGAGTTCTCTGTTCTTTAGATTTGAAATTGCATTGGTAAATGTAAGCTAGTTTGTTTTTAGTTAGATACAAGTCTAAAAGACTGAAATTAAAAGTGTTTATCTGCAAAGGATACCTAGGGGAAACCAACCACTTTTAAAAGTATGGAGGTATATCCATGCCTTTTTTTCCAGAAATAAAACAATATATGATCAAATTAATTTTAATTAATTTAGTAATCAGGTTAGAATGACTTACAGATATTTAACTGAAATTAATTTATTTAAATTATTAATTTACAAGTGTTTAAGCACGTACAGAGAGGTTTAGAATTACTCATAGTGACAGTTATTTGTATCATCCCTATATAAACAAGTCTTGAGACTTAAGTTCTTAACTTTTTTTTGAGAATAAATTGCCGTTATGCTGCAGTGGTAGGCTAACAATGGAAATTACAGAAAGTAACAATAAAGAGCATAGAGAAGAAAATCATGTCCTACTATATAAACAGTATAATCCAAAATTTTGATAAAGGCATTTGATTTTTCTGACACCAGGTGAGAGCAACTCTGGAAAAAGTAAGAAAGAAAATGTATGGTGAATATGATGAAATGAAACGAAAAATACAGCAGCTTACAAATGAACTGAAAGTAAGTATCCATTCATTTGCAGGGAAAGCATATGAGAATAATTGTCGCCTTGTTATCTAGAAACTTTTCTTTTGCTTTAGCAGAACAGAACTAATCTCCCAAACCACTCCAGTTCACTGTTTTATGTGACATCTGTAGTTTCCTTTCTTTCTTTAGTTTTCCATCCAGGAAGGTAAAGGAGGACAGGGATGCTTTTGCATATGAAATCACTAACTGGCTGGAAATTCTTGGAAAGAAAAGAATGATCTTGATAGCATTGCCTGTGTGTATTGGTAGTTAGTGGAGATGGATTTAACAGCTTCCAGGTGAATCGAATAAATAACATTGATAATTAGGAAAAACTGATAACTTGGAGTCATTTCAACACTTTGCTCTGTTTTACTGACTCTATTGCTTAAACATAAAGTAAAAGAAGTAGCAATATTCATTAGTATTAAAGTGCTAAAAATGACTTACCTTTTGTTTTTAATGGAATATTTCAATGGTCATTCAATGACCTGTCTTTCTCCTGACATGCTGCTTTAGCAATAAAAGCTGTTGCACTCTGTAAAAATAGCCTTCATATTAAACTGCTGAGTTGTTTGATCCAAAAAAATCCCCCTGAAAACTTGCTTTGAATTTATATTCAGCATTGATTTTCACAGCCCTGGTTCAGTGGAAGCTTTGGCAATTAAAAGTATTCTGACTTCAGGGGACTGGGACCTTGACTTGTGCCCTTCTACCATCCTCATTTGGAGGCTGTCAGTTCCCTGCATGCTGTATTAGGTACAAAAATCAGAACTTGCTGTAAACTGGTACTTTCATTCTGTGCAACCTGTCTCAGAAAGAGAGAAAAAAAATTCTCCCTGATCTGAGAGGAAGAGAGAGAGAAAACTCAGTTTCTGCAAACGGTGTTAGATAGTCGTAATGCTGCCAACAAGACTCACTCTCCCCCAGCATGCATGTGGTAAATGCTGATTCAGGTGCAGCTTTGTTGTCTTTGCTGCTGATCTTTACTGAATAGCAGTGATGATATCCTGCACTTCCAGAACTTCTGTCAGACCAGTAGAAATCCTGCATGAGTCAGAAATTCTTCCTTAATTAAGGGTTTCTGACCAGCGCTGACGGAATATCTAGTTCTGCAGCAAATCAGCAGTTCATGAAGCTTCCTCTGACATAAATGGCACATTAGGAGACATCCTTCCCTTTTTTATAATACTCTAGACTGCCTGAAAGGAAACACAAGTGTTGTTCTTCCTAATAATGTGAACTTTTTGTTTGGTTAGTTGTTTGGGAGCTGATTTTGGTTTTATATGACTGTTGTCTTTTGTGCTATTTGCGAATCCTGTTTAAAATCCTTTCTATACTCTTTGCTTCAGCTTTCAATCACTGCTTTTATCTTAACAATCTCCAGGACAACTTTTTGTTCATAAAATCTGTTTGAAATTTGCTCTTCCAATATCCTGCCCTGGGCTTCTTCACACAAGTTCTTACCTTGTATCTTACTTAATCCATCCAAAGCATTTCTGCTTTCATTTGTTTTACATGAGCACACATTTATAGAATGTTAACAGTGACTACTTGGCCTCTATTCCCTATGCTGATCTAATCTGTGTATGGCTTGGTTACTGCACACTTGTCCCCTGTATCAGTCTCTGGTGTTCTTCTATTTTTATGAAGAAACAAATCTGGTCCATCTAAGATTGTGAGCTGGGCTGGCTTCCATTAGTAACACTTTTCCTCTTTATTATTGAATCATTCGTAATAATTTACACTGTTTGGGTTTTGGTCTCTTCTTGAATGATGTCATTTTGTGTCTTTCCCTGTCCCGCCCTTCAGTTTTTAAGCATGTGTGTGTGTACATACCAGAAAATGACTAATTTTCACACAACAAAGCCCTCTGGCTTCCCCTCCTTGCTTTGTCCTGTTTCATCCTTATGTCTTCTTGATGTTGCTTCTTTATGTACTTGATTAGTCAGTTCCTTCTTAATTAAGGCTTTTCTACAATTCATAGTTCTAGATTTCCTTATTTCTTGCATTCTTCTGCTTTTTGCTCTGAATTTTTATAATATACCCACTCTATGTATATAATCTTTCTGAGTAGACAGCTGCCAATTGTCCTCTTGTCCTTTTAAAAAGAACAGCTTATTGCAGACTAACAAACTTAGACACTCATGCCTTATTTTTGTTAGATTATTTGAATTTAAAGTTTTGTTTGTTTGTGAGAATATACTTCAAGGCCTGTATATTTAAAGCATCCTAGTACTGTGAAAAGGACCTTGGCATCTTTCTCTTCTGTAGCTCTCTTGGAAAGAATAGGTAAACTTGATCATTATTCTATATAAAACCTTTTTTTTTTTCTCTGCTCAGGTGACAAATGCTCATCAGGAATCCTTAGAGAATCATGTGCGAGTGCAGGCTGCAGCCTTAGATAGCTTTAGCGAAATGAACAGCTCCTTGACATCAGCATCAATAGACTTGCAGGTATATCTTCATAGCTGCTTCCCAGCTCCCAGCTGCCTTTTCTAACATGGATTTCAAAGCATACAGAAAACATGGATGAAAGATACAGATTCTAACACTAAGCAACACCATAAAGTACTGTCTTGGATATCTAAAGTGCCTAATTTAGGAAACAAAGAAAAATGTTCCAGAAGTTCCTGTGTTAAAAAAAAAAAAAATTAAAAATAGTGTACAATAAAGAGATGTAAAGAGATACTGATATGCAGCAGACTAATACCACAAGTCATGTCTCTATGAAGGATCTAAGGTGAAAATGTGATTTGGTCTGTATAGTGCAAAATGGGGCATCTCCTGACTTAGTTCTGCCTTCAGTTGGTAAGAGAAATGAAGTGGCATGTGTGGATGCCAGACACTTGTGAGATTTTACATTCCTGTGAAATGCAGAGGGAGGGACAAGGTGGGAATGAGTTTTCTGTTTTAAAAACTTCTGAATTCCCACGTATCTGAGCTGAGCAACTTAATGTCCCTGCTTTCTTGTATTGTAACAAGAATGTTACATTCTTGTACATTACTTTCCTGTTTTCAGTCCACTGCACTTTGTATGTATGGCATGGCCCTCAGAGAGAAGGGAAGATTATTCATACTGAAATGTATCCATGTTCTTTTTTTTTTTTTAAGTGTTCCAGGACTTGATTTCACTGAGTATACTCCTCATAAATAGAAATACCTTCTAGCAACAACAAAAGCCATAATTTTAGATGTTAAAACTTGCAAAACTGTTCACACTGCATTAATATGTCAGGAAGCTCTTTAAATGTGCTGTCTGTTTCATAATCTCTTACCTATATTAATTCATCAAATTATTTCTGATTTTTAATATATGCTTTGCCTCTCTCCTCTAGAAAACCCTAGTGGATGTTACATTGGAGAACACTGACATAAGGGAGCAAATAAGGAATTTAAAACATACACATGAACAATCAATGGAAAAGCTGAGAGAGAAGCAAAAGCAACTGGAAACGGCACAAATTGAAAATCAGTTACTGAAGTTAAAGGTGTGGTATATAAACTCTCCTAAAAATACTGCACAGTAAGGGCATTAGGTGCATGTTAAATGAATTCCTTGGCCTTATCTCTAAGGGGTTCTTCATTCTTCATGGCCTCATCATGCCCTCGAGCTCACTTATTCCTGTGAATCAATGCTGTTTTAATAACAGAGAATCTCAGCTGGCCACAGGCGGTCTTCCCATAACGTGGGATGTAGCATAAGAGTCAGAGATGTTGACAGGTGAAAATTCAAACCATTAAATGGTTATTAGCATCCATTCCTATTACGCGAAGGAATATTACAACTCTACACATTGCTACATGAATTTCTTGGTGTTGAGTTTCTTTGGTATTGCACCATTTTTAATAGGTAGTCTCTTAAGTCTTATGAGCATGTGGTCAGCAGGTAACAGCAAGCATCTTCAAAAGAGAATTAAGCCATTTCTTTCAGAGAAATGCAAGGGAATAAAACACAAACTGCAAGGTTTAATATGACAGAAAGCTTGACCATGTTCTCCCCTCATCAGCCAAATATACTCCTTTAAACTAAAAAAAGAAAAAAGCCCACAAAAAATCAAATAAAACAAAGCCCCTGCACCTGGAAACCTTTGTCTCTGTTAAAATTGCTCAAATTAGACCAATTTGGATATAGTACTAAATCAGTATTTGTTAAATTTTGAAAAATTTATTATTTTTGGTAAAGTTTCTGAAATTAAGGTGACTGCAGCTATATTCGTGTTTAATTTTGTCAGAGAAGGTGTTTCTGTCTGGCTGTTTTGCTAGTGACTAGCACTCATGCTTAATAATGAATGGTTAAACAAGAAAACATAAGTGCATTTCATGTTGTGCTTTCCTCTCACAGTGAAGCTCTACTAGCCATAAAAGTCGCTGTATTTTGAACCTGCTGTTGTCAGCAGGAAATAAAAAGAAGGCAAAACCTTGCTTGATTTCACTGGCCTCGTTGTTCAAGATGTAAGGAAAGGAATGATGGAGATAAAAGGCCAGAGATCCTGTTCCAGTTCAGTGTATCTTAAAGAACCTGGGGTTTAATAATTGGCTTTCTCTAAATGATATGATTGTTTCAGGTTTCCTGAAATGTAGAAAGTTCATTTAACTCCACACCCTCTCATGAAGTGCAGGTCACTACCTGTGCTCCAGGGTTGGCCTAGGTGAGATGACAAAGGGGACAATTGCAGTACAAGTGGAGTCGTTCAGGGCTCATCCCTTTTCAAAGAATGAAACACACTGTTGTTTTTCTACAGAGTACTAAACAAGCTTGTTTCTGCCATGCAAGGTGAATCCAAGGGTTTACTAAATCTTTTGGTCCTTGAAATAGAAAAAAAATAATCCAACCCAAAACCTTCATCATCAGAACTCTGTATTTTGTAGCTGTGTTAGGTGTGGTGGTCAGCAGGGAACATTTTATTCCTCCTCCTCCTGTCACTTTCGTAGCACCCACAGCATTTCACTATAACCTTGGCTGATTCACAGCATCTCTAGGAAGATAACTAAGTCCTGTACTAGCTGTTTTACTTCACTTTTATTGTGGTTTACATAGGAGATGGGCCTAAGCTGTGAATGTCCTATCTGGTGTTTAATTACCGAGGGTGTGGTTCAGTCTGTTTTCAGCCAACAGCAGGAAATCCTGTCTCTGAATTACCATTCTGCCCTATTCCCTGTAGCTCTAGTAAAATTTCTGGCTCTGTTGTTAAAAATTAACCCTTCCACAAACTTAAAAAATTTAATTTTCAGTTTGATTACTTTGCTTCATGGTTTTCCAGTTCTTATACCTACACAAAGAGCAGAATGTGAAAAACCAAGGGAGTGCAGGGAGGGCACTGCAATAAAGTATTGCTTTGAGTGTTCATGGTCATTTAGAAACAGGAATTGAGTCTAGTCCATCTCTAGTCAGTGCTTCAGTAGAGTGGAGGGAGACAGTATTGTTTCAGTGGGGAAACAAACCAAGTGACTTGGAGGCTGTTTTGGAAGGGTTCAGCAAAGAGGCATGGCCTGATCTTGGATAAGCAATGACTAAGTGAGCTAAACTCAGACAACATGGAACTTGATGGAACAGTAACTTCTACAGATTCAAATTATGTGAATACTGGCAAAATGCTGTAAATGGTCTTCATGCAAATGGAAATCTACTTTTCCAGTTAGATTTATAACAAGAGGAGGCTTAACTTCAAACTCTTATTTTCTCATCATGAACTCTCTTTCTCCTGCTGCCAGCAATACTGTACTTACTGGTGGGAACCTTCCTCTCTCATAGGTGGAATCAGCGCAGGAAGCCAATGCTGAAGTCATGAGAGAGATGACCAGGAAGCTGTATAGTCAGTATGAGGAAAAAATGCGAGAAGAGGAACAGAAGCACAAGGCTGAGAAGGAAATGCTCCTGGTATGTACAGCCAGTCTGTAAGAGCAGTGCTTAGCTTGGGTGTCGTTTCTCAATCACTTCATACTTTGGAGTTGATGCGTGTTCCTTCACTTCTGTCTCTGTGATTAGTTGTGCCATAGTTACTAAGCTTTCCAAATTTTGGGGGTTGTAGGACTAAGAAAAATATGGGTTCAAACATTGTAATGTCAATGACAATCTGGATTTCAGAATCTAAAATATGGTAAGTAGGTTTTTATGACTTCTGAGGCTCTAAAAAAGGAAAATATAATGTCCAATTTTAAGTGACAGTTTAAGAAGGCGAAAGGAAACAACTTCACTGGATGCTACTGGAGCAAGAACTCTCCTATCCCCCAATTTCCCTCCACCACCAAGTTCAGCCTTTCTGTGAGCAGTCCTTTGTTGCACCTTTTAAAATTATAGGAGATTGAAGATAGATGCTCCTTTTTATTCATATTGCTTTACATGTAAGGAAAGTACAAAGTTGAATGTGGCCAGCTATGGTGTTTAGAAAGCTGTCTTTTGCAGCAGCATATTTCTCTCATGCTGTTATTTAACATCCTCAGGGAAAGGAAAGGGAAATCAGCTATCTAAGAAATGGGTGAAAGTTTCTCTTGGATTGTCATAGTAATGCTTTACTAATACCTGTGTATTTCAAAGTACCCCCAATCTTTTGCTCTATAAATTCACTTTTAGGGTCATAACTCTTCCAGATTTCTGAGCAGGTGTAGTGAAAAGCTTTGAGCTCTTTAAGAGCTATTAGCCTGGCCCTATAGCTGAAAAGAAGAAGAAATATTCCTCATTAATATATTAGATGCTAACGTGACTGTAAATGGTCTTGTTTGCAGGAGGAAACAAATCGGCTTCTGAAGGCCATTGAAGAGGCAAATAAGAAGATGCAGATCACAGAAACGAGCATCCAGGAGAAGGACCAGAGAATTGGTGAGCTGGACCGGCTGATTGAACGCATGGAAGAGGTATGAGAGCTGAGTGCTGCCTTGAGAGGAGATGCACGAGTGCCTGGAGGACATTTCACTTCTTATTGTTCTGCTGCTCAGTTCCCTGCTCAGTGACACTGCTGTTTGCATCTTAGTTACTGTATTTGTATCAGTAAATGCACACAGACTGCCAGACACCCTGTGATGAGGAGGTGATTCTTTCTTCCTGATGGTCCTTACAGGGCAGCATTTATTTAGGAAATGAACCATTATTTTTAAGAGAGAATTTAAAAACTATTCAGTGTCCCTTCAGTGTGCAAGGTGTCCTAAGCCTAATCAAGTAATAATCATAAATGACCCAGAGTCTCTTAGAAATGTTGTGGTAGGTCCATAGAGTGCACATAGGTCTGTTTGGGGATGGGTGAGAAGCTGATGGAGAACCTACAGGGTCAGGATTAAAGGGAGGGCAGGGACAGGGGACATTGTAGAGTGGGGGCTACCCAGCCAGGAAGACTGAAAGGATTGAAACCCTTTACAGACAATGGGAGCAGCCTCTTGCTCACAAGCCCTGGTACTCTTGGGGATTTTCAACCACCCTGACAGCATTTGGAGGGACAACACAGCAGAGCATAAGCAATCCAGGTTCCTGGAAAGTGTTGATGATAACTTCCTTCTCCAGTTGATAGAGGAGCCAGTGAGGAGTGGTGCTGTTCTGGACCTTGTTCTCACCAACCAGGAGGAGCTGCTGGAGAATGTGAAGCTCAGGGGCAGCCTTGGCTGCAGTGACTATGAAATAGTCTTGGATGTAGTTTGGCATTTCTCATTTCATTCAATAGCAGGCACCACATTATCTTTACAGATTCGTGCCTCAATATCTCAAATATAGGAGAAGAGTATTTAGTCAGTGGAGGGAGTACATTCTTCTGCTCTTTCAAATGAAGTGGTTTTTTCCACCAATTTCACTTTATTATAGTACGTATTAAATATCAGTATCTACTGAGAAATACCTTTCTATAAGCCAGTGTTCTTGGCTTGGTTAGTCTAATGTGGATTGAGCCCCTTTTGTCTAATGTTTGCAAATCCATTAGTAGAATTAATGATTACACTGAGAAACTACTCAGGTTAATACGCCCCTGGCTCCATTAACTTCATCTGGGCTTCAGCCTACAACTTTTAAGTATTATGCAGTGAATGTAGGATTGCAGTACAGTTCACAAGTACAGATGAGTTCCTTCACATTAGTTCTTTAATCTGCTCTTATCTGCCTGATACTCACCCAGTGAGACTGAATGCCTCTTAAATTCCCATCAAGGTGGATAACACACTTACACTTCCCTGATAACTTGTTTGACTCAGTCCCCAAGTCCTCATAGATCTTCATAAGCACTGTGCTGGTGGGCACTTAAAAATAAACAGGAATACTCTGGGGGAAGAAAATGCAGCAACACCTTTTATCTCAGCCTTGGATTGGGAGATGTTTTTGGAGTGATAATATGGACAGTTTGACATTTTATGTAGTTAAAGATTTTGAGGACTCCTCTTTTTATTGAAAAAATGCAGTTTCAAATACGGCCGTGTATCTTCATGTAGGAAATTGAAAACTGATCTTGTTTCCAGACATAGCTGGGGAATTGATTTTATTATTATTTACTCTGTGCTCCTTGGCTATAGGAAATGTATGAATTTTGTTTAGCCAGTTTCTATTTTAATTTCACAAATGATGTTTTGAACTGCAATGAAATATGCTTTGTGAAGCCTTTACATTTTGATACATGGAGAACTGAAAGAGAGCTTTTCTTGCTTAGGAGCGTCACCAGCTGCAAAAACAACTTGAATTAAATGAACTACAAATATCTGGAGCAAAATCTGAAAACAACTCCGACAATGAAAGGTGAGATATGACTTGCCTGTGGAACTTCTACTATTGCCAGGAAACTTCAGGGGTTTCTTTGTTTTTGTAGACATCTGAATTTTGCCTTTTCTAACTTTAAAACTGCAGTCTAGTAGGGATTGTCCATCTGAATGTAGGTTTATTTACATGTAAAATATCAAGACAATTATTTTTTGCAATAACAACCACCTTCATGCCTCTTTTCTGAAAAGTTGTTTGTGAATGTGCCGAGCCCATTGTAGATGGAACAAGCTCTGACATATCTGTGGCTTTCATTTTTTTAAATCTGCAAATTCAGAAGAGTATGATCCTGGCTATGAATACTTTCACTATCTAAATTCAAAGGTTTCTGTGGCACTGCTTGAGTGGGTAAAGATGAATTATAACCAGAGACTGAAGCAGAGTACTTGATTACTACTTATGGCTCTGTGGCACCCAGAAATTCAGTTTTAAGGTTTCGGGCATCCTGCTGTTCTTTGGGAAGCGTAAACATAAAAGGAGGTCCCTGCTGAGAGCTTCTCAGTGCCTGGTATTGATCTGTGACCAGCTTCTCTGGTTTCAGGGTAAGAATGGCTTTTCACAGCAGCCTGTTAAAATAATAACTTCAAGTGAACAGATGTTGCTCACATACAACATAGAATATGGAGATGAAAGATAATTGCTGTTTTCCTTTACCTCTGAATAACCCACACTCTTCTTGCTTCAGTGAATCCTTTTCAGTGTGAAAAGTTACTCTGCAGTAAAAGGGTAAAGGCAGTGTTCAGGCAGGAATTTGTGCAATGCAAGCAAGCTCACAGTTGCAATCTGTGCCATGCAAGAAATGAATCTGTGTTCAGATGATGCTGGTTTATTCTTAAGTTGTCTTTACCTGTCTGTACCTTATCAGACACTCGAGCTCCACCTTCAGGAAGGATGTCTGTTCCATTTCTCCATTGCTATCAATCCTTAAAATCCTGAATCTTCCAATGAGATACAAAATACATACTACAATTGCAATCAAAATATTAATTAAAGTTTTGTGAGACCTTAATATGCACAAATGAAAAATCTGCAGCAATGCTTTGAATTTTTTCAGTCCTTGTCAAAGTGCTGCAGTTACATTTCTGCAGAGTACTTCACTGTTAATAGAGACTCTTTTGGAGGGAAAGAGCATACAATTCAGTCATTCACTGGAATCATGTCTTACAGTTTGCCATCTGCTGCTTTGTCTTAGAATGGTTTTTCTATTTGCAGCTTTACACAGTTTTTTTTTTTCTGCTGTGCACAGACCAAGATGAAAAAAGCCTTTTTGTTTTTGATTCCCCTCCTCCCATTCTCAAATTCTGTCCAGTCCTGAACCCAGGAGTACAGCAGTTTATTTTGTAAGCAAGCGATTGCTTTCTTTGACAAATTTTAAGAATTGGACATTCAGATAAAAATGGAGACTCCCATGGCCAAAGAGACAAAATATTATGGAAAAGCTTCACTCCTGTTTCCTTGCATATTCTAAAGCTACTTTTCTGACAAGCTGCCAAACCGACTTGTGGCAGGAGTTTTGTGGGAGTTCACTTTCTGTATTAAACATATTTGAAGAAATACAGAATCTATCTGAAGAGTTGTATGCACAAATTTAAACCATTCATAGTATTCCAGCTGACTTTGAGGAGTTAATACTATTCCAGTTAGCATTCTGCTGCTGTTGGCAGCTCTGCCAAATTCTTGACTCAAGGCTCCCCTGCAGTAAGACAGCTTTGAAAGGAGATGCTCTTCCTGGCTTTTGTTTAGCATACATTTCCACAGTATTTGCAGGTCCTAGTAAGTCAGGCTAAATGTTTCTCTCTGAAGCTAAAGATCTAGTTGTCTAAAAACCTTTCACTAAGGAAAACACACCTTGAGATGAGTTTTGTCACATGGTTTAATTGTTGGCACTTCAGGCTCTGAGTAAGCATGTCAGTATGCAAGACAAAGGTGAGATAACTTGGGTGGAGATGGCCACTTGGACTAAAAGCACATTAAAATGTACTTTGGACAATTTGACATCTGTCAGTGCAATTTGACTTGCCTGTCCTGATTTATATGGATTGTGGGGGTTTTTCTTGTTCTGCTTATACTGCATAGCTCCCCAGTCACAGGCTGGAGTTTTGCATGTTTCTCCAGGTCGCAGCATTTGGAGGAGGTAGCAGCCAGCCTGAGAGAGCGGATCAAGCATCTGGATGACATGGTCCACTGCCAGCAGAAGAAAGTCAAGCATATGGTTGAGGAGGTGAGATGTAGTAAAACAGCTCAGAGTCTTTGGGGAGCACTGATTCTTTTAGTACATAATCCAAAGAGAACTGTGTTCTTTGTGCAGTTGCCTTATGCCACCCTTGTTACAGCGGAAGTTGAGTTAAGCATCTGGAGCCAGTGAAGCAGAAAGAGTAGATGAAAGCAGTTTAATCCAGTGGCTGTGGGTTATATACTGTGATCTTTAGGCTGACACTAATTCTGTATCTCTTCATGGGTGTTCAGGAAATGTGACACAATTTCCAGCTCAATTAGAACCATTCAGAGGGTACCTCTGGTACGATGCACTCTGGTCATTAATGGTCTGCCTTCTGTACAGAAGTGGAAGGCAAATCTGACCTTTATTGTTTTGTTCTTCTGCTTTTGGGAGATTTTGTTTGGGTTTGTTTGTTTGTTTGTTTGTTTAATGTGATTCCTCATAGAAATAGGTGAGCAATTACAGTTTTTCACTGCTCATCTCTTCTATGCCTTGGTCTGGGGACATCATCTTAGCTGCTGCCATTTCCTGTAAAATTTTAAGTGGAATTTTGCTGGATAGATGCTTTAGGTTACAGGCTACCTATGTATCAGGAAACTGTTCTGCAGTCAGAAGGCAAACATTTTTATGCAAACATGCATAATTGTTTCTCCAAGTGGAAAGAATGACATGGGAAATAGCTAAGTTCAAATTGGAGCTTTACAAAGCTGACTGACAGCTCTATTAGACGAGCCTCCTACTGCACAGAGGATGGGCATTCATGAGATACCTTTGATTTGGACATCGTCCATCATACGCTCAAGATATCAAATGTTTAGAAACCACTCAGATCAGGCATTCTTTCTGCATTCACAGGATTTCTGATTAGACATGGAGATGTTCCATTTTTCTCAAGTTTGTATTTATATGTATTTACATATGCTTTGGTTTGTAAGATTCTGATGTAGTCCTTTATGATCAGATGTGTCTTTTACACAGAGGGATTAAAGTTCTTCTGTTGTATCAGACATACCAAGTCTTGAGATTTTGGTTTTACTTTAGTTTGCCATTATCATTGTTTTTAAGCATCATCTAAAGCTGAACTTACAGTCTTCATACAATGGTATTTTATTAAGGAAAATTTATTAAGTCCAGTAATCCAATCCATCTAATTGATGGACAATGGGAACAGTTATTTAATCTGTTTTGTATCTCTGTACACCAGACACTATATTAAGAGTTTTTTCTGTTGGTTCTAAACAAAAGTTCTAAAGGATCTGTGATACATGTGGCACCCCGAATGGATCTAGTAATACATGAGGATGGTGGCCTAAATTCTCCCCTTTATTACTAAATATATTTTAAACCTCTGGTTGTAACGACCTCTAGTGGGCTGCATTGGTATAACAAGTCCTTTCAGCTCCATGTTTTGTTTTGGAATAAAACCACAAATAAAGCTTGAGCCAATGATTATGATTTCATTAATATTAGATTTAATGAGTGTTAGGTGACCAAGTCACTACTTAATTGTCAAACATGTCTGTTTCTGACTGCTGTCTGACTGTCTGCTTTTCAAATTCAGTTAAACCTCTATCAGTCTTGACTGCCACATAGCCACAGGGTAGATATTTTAGCTGTCTCCTTTAGGCCCTGCGTGGTTTAATTTTTACTTTAATTCAGCTTCCTTGAGAACTGCAGAAACACCTGTGTAGCTATATTTTCACTAGTGAGCTAGCTAAAGACTCCTGTACCAGAGGTCTGATCAGCTCAGGTGGTACCAAATACACCAGGCGTTTAATGTTTGGGGCTTTGTTTCTTAATTTTGTGCTATATGTTGCTTGTGTTTGTACTGTGTTTGAGAAAATATCCACAATATGGTTGGCATGCCCTGTTTTAAACTGGACTCTTAATTAAAGGTCTAAAAATAGCAACTTTAATAATGTAAAGAAGAGTAGTTGTTCACCATGGGGCAGGAGAAAAAGCATTGCAGATATGTATGTCCTCAACTATCCAGGCATGTGGCACTCCTCATGATTTTGTGCTTTTCTCTACATAACATTAGATAAAGTATTTTTTGGCTCATTTTAAGCAAGCACTTGCTAACTATGCCATAGAAGCTGAAAAGTTGGCAACAAAAATATTGAAAAGGAATGCTATCTGAAGAGTCTGTTCTGAAGTTGGGTTAAAAACCAGTGAGCAGCAGCACTAAAAATATCTGCTAGAGTAAATAGGGAAGATGGCACTACTATTTAAGCCCCGGAAGACATGTTCATCAGGGCATATTTAAACACACATCCTCCCTACACTAAATTTAACTGATTGAAGAATGTAATGGCAAGGAATATCAAGAAAAGTGTAATGAAAACCTGCCCTGTTACTCATTATTGCAGTATTTTCATGGCTGGTATTTGTAAAATAACATGCCATCTTAGGCTTTATGAGGGTATTATAATGATATTGATAAATTGCATTTAAATAATTGAGAAAGAATAACCAAATTATTCAAAAGCTAGTAATCTTGCTTTGTGAAACACTTAGCTTCTCTGTGGCAGTCAATAGAGTGAGAACAGGTTAACCTGGGAAACTCAGGAGAGGAATGGAATGAAAGCAAGTAGTTAAAATTATTATTAGTGCTTATGTTTGAAGCTGAATGAGCTGCTGGGTGAGAAAGCCTAAACTTGCTTGGCTACAGGATGAGCTTTGTTTAGTATTAATCTTCATATATTGGACACACGTCTGAAGTATAAATAAATAAGGGGTTTACTCTTCCAGTGTAAATCACAAGGAGTTTATGCTGTTACCATCTCCAGTTCAGAGAAATTGGAGAAATGAACATGACTTCAAAGGAATGCTGAACCAACAAGACTGACTGCTTCAAACTCATACGGAGAACTGTCAAAATTGGACAAGTACTGAGATGAATCTCCTGGCTGAAAAAAATCACAAAATAGATTGCTCTTAAGCCCTTTTTAGGAAAGATGATGGATTGTTTGCAAGTGACAGATACAGGACATTCTGTAAAAGAACAGTAAGCGGCCAGGAGGAGGTGAAAGAGAAGCTTTGTAGTGGAGTTTTGTGATGCAGCAGGCAACTCTAACACCTCTGGTGCTATTTTGATGGCATTTAAAAATGTGCTAGGAGGTGGTGGTCAGTCCTAACTTAGGCATGAAAGGGGATGGTGACAGAGAAGCACCAAATGTAGAAGGCCATGGAGGTAGAGAGTATTAACACCTTCCTCTTCATAGATTTCATCATGTTGGTACTGAATGCAATGGTTATGTGATCTAAGGAATCGAGCCGAGGCAGAGGAGGACACTCACAATTCAGTGTGCTTATACTCCCTAGCAAAAAAAATACTTTGCTTCTAATTTTTTTCGTCTGAAAATAAATCCTTTCATCTCAGGCATTAATAGAATCTTTTTCCACTTGATCTGGTAAAACCAGTCATAAATTAAATAGAAGCACAGAAAATAACTTTCAGAAGAAAAATAAATAGAAGAAATAAAATGGAAGTTTTCTGGAGTTGGTGACCTTCAACATCTCTGTGTGTTAGCTCTCATGCACACACATTTTTCATCCTCATAGGGTTTCTTTTCTGTGAGAGCAAAAATTGCTGCTCATTAGTGCACCAGCTGAGCAGAAAGTTATCCTGCATCGTCTTAAAGCTTCGTGTTCTCATTAGAGAGAGATTGCAGATGATTTACGGCTGACAGATTTATCCCTGTGTTGAACTTGTTTGTTAAACAAATCTATTTGTTCACAGCCTAGTGTAGTACATTTCAAATGCAGTGCTGGCAGTTAAAAGTGCAGGACTTGCATTTGGCAGGTGTTTAGGAACCCAGCCCTTTTCTCATGCTATTTGTACATCACAGGCTTTCAAAAAAACGAGTGAGGAGAGACAGGTGGCCAGAGTGGGTCACCCAAGGCTCAGATTTTTTAGCCCTTGCCTTGTAGCTACCTTAAAGTATGGCTGGCCAGACAGAGGCTTGCAAAGACAATCCAGGAAAAAGACAATTTGATGAGAGGAAGAATTTGCAGGGAGACTGGAAGGTGAAAGGCAGAGGCACACAGACTTCAGGCCCTTCCACTAAGGAGTTTCCCCTGCAGGGATGGGACTGGGCAGGCAGATGCAGGCACAGAGGCACCACGGGAGGGCATGGGGAGCTGCTACCACACTGTTCCCTTCAGGGCTGAAATTGCTCTTGTTCTCTGAGAGGGGTAAAAGCTTCTCTTCTAAGCATCTATCTGATTGGTCAGCCAGTTCATCCTGTCTCTGCCACTGTAGGAAATGAGACTTTCATGTAAGATAAAGGAAATACAAACCAGAGGTTTTTAATTAGCAAAATAATTATTTTTTGGCTTGATCTCGATTTGAAACCTGGAGAGATTTAAGAGAGGTTTAGTTTTGAGATTTATGCAATTCACTTTGAAATGGATTGCAATTTTATTGCACAGTAAGCTCATTTTATATGTCGTCGTTTCATTGTTGAGAAGCAGGAGAGGGAAGGAAATCAGCATAACAGCATTTATCTTTTGTAAGCAAGGCAAGGGGGTTGGTGCAGACATAGGAAGCTGTTGTGAAGGGGTCTGAAGAAAAAAGAATATTTGATTTCATGCCAGGAAATTATCTACAGAACTCAGATTTCACGTGAAATTCCCCTAACTACTGAATTGAACTGTCTCTAGGTCATGGCCCATGAGCTGTTCTCCAGCTTTAGTCTCAGATTCGTTGGATAATAAATGGTGACCAGACACCAGGGAGAAGCTGTCTCCTGCTCTGTTGGGGAAGATACTTGCATGAAAGGACAAAGTGCTAATGAGCAAATGGTATCCCAAATACAGAAGATACTTTGTATTGCACAAATGGGGTATAAAAACAAGAAATTTTTCCAAAAAAGACTTAAACATCTGAAAACGTCTGTATCAAGACACTCCAACTTCAGATATGTAGTGAAATTTACCTTTTAGTATGGAAGTACAGTTTCAAGCTCAAGTAAAAGAAGCCACACTGAAGTACAGAGGAGGAGAAGATGGAATTACCAACAGAAGCCAAACTTCTAATAACCAAAATCTGCATTGCATAGTACCTACCATAAAAAATGAAACAACAACAGAAATGCTGAACAAGAAATGTAGACAGAGAAACCCACCTTGGGAGCTTGGAGGAAGATAAAGAACAAAACATGAATAACTTGCCACACCCTCCTCCCTGGTACAAGTGTTTGGCATTCCTCAGTGGACTTGAGTAAGCAGAACATTGCTTATCTGTTGGCAGAAGTAGAATCACTGCTGGTGTTTGGTGAGAGGGTTTATATATGCATAACATCAGCACTTTCAGCTGGGAATTGCCAGGCCAAGTCATTAATTAGAAACTTGCCCATTACTAAGGTAGAGCTTAACGAGATGGGTTGATGTGCAGACAATGAGCCAATGTCTGAACTCGTTAGGACATGTCAGCCCCTGCTTTAGCACCAACCCCTGGATAATGTATTCATAGAGCTCATTCTTTTAGAAAGGACTCTACATTTGTGCATTAACCTAAATCAATCAGTTGTTACTTTTTCTGTAAATGCAATGTGAGTTTTAAAATACAAAAAGTATGGGTAAGTTGCTCACGTGATTTAAGGAGGAATAAAAGGCAAAGGTGCTCATTCCTATTCACTGTATTATGCTCCCTGAAAAAGTTTCAACTCTTGTCTAGCCTCTCATAAATACCAGTTAAGGTCCAGTGAAATACAGGACTGAGGAAAATCCTGTTCTCCCTGTACAGCAATTACCTGTAAGAGCTCAGGCTGATGTTGCAATGTCTTGTCTGTCTTGTTTTGTGCATGCTGTGTAGCATCTGTTTGTCCTGTGTAGTCATATTTCTGACCAGTTTGTTCATGTCTCTCTGTATCAGTGTTACTGATGCCCAGTCCATTAATGGTAGGTGAATAAGGAAAATAAAAGTATACTTGTATAATATGATACTTAAATATATTAAAACTCTGTTCTGGTAAATCTTTTAAATGAATGGATAATACTATTAAGTGGTAAATGGTGAGTGAGTTTACCTAATAGCTGGATCTGTTCCAATCTAGGAGATCACTGTATAGTTTAATGCCTCCAAATCTGTGTCTGAGTTACACAGAAGAAAATAAAGTTTCCTGTTTCAGGGTTTCTTTATAAAGGCTCTGCAATTAAATACAATTTTAGTTTTCTCTCAAGATGTTTTTACCTTCTGCTTTAATAGCTTTGTAATTCTGTTGACTTTTCATTCTATGAAATTCCATGAGTCACATATCCAGCATTTCTTTAGAGACTCTTCCTTTTAGGCCTTGCAATTCTCAAATTCTCCTCTTGACTGTTCTTCTTAGATATTCTGTCTATGAGATCAGTTTAATGCTGTTGACTCTTATGTCTCATTTTCCATCTTTGGGGAGCAAAGTTTAGTTGCTTGGTGGTGCAGCAGAAAGTCAGAAGTGCAGCTCCTCCTAGAAAGTATTTATTTACACTTTCAAGGAGCCCATTCAAGTACTGTGGCAATTGTTTGGTATTTGGAGTGCAGCAGTGAGAAAGAAAGAGATCTTCATTGATGGGGTAGACAAGAAGAATTGAATTTTCTGGGAGATGCAGCAAGATAAAGTGACAATCTCCAGACTGAGGCAGTTTGAGAAATGACCTCAAGGTTTCAGAAGGAGGCAAAAGCATAGAGGTGGTAACAGCAGTAGGACAGAAACAAGGATGAGAGATCTTGAAAAGAAGTGTGTGAACATATTCATCCTGAGTCAGTGGATAAATTGAGGATGAGTCACATTCCATGTTGGACCTTATGTGCTGATTCAGATCATTAGAAATTGCAGTGGGTATGTGAAATACAAGCTGCACACCCAGCACCATTGGCAGGGAACTTCATGGGTCGTGCCAGGATGGGCAGAGATTAGGTGCCCTTTCTCTGCCTGGCAGGGAAATGCCAGGGATTGAGGTGGGCTGGCTGAAGGGCTGAGAGCAAGTGATGCCCCTCAGTTGCTGGCACACCAGATAAATTACAGACTGGAGCTTGGGTCTTGTAGCTTTTCTCTTCCCGGTTTTGGAACAGTCAGATGTCTCCCAGCTGGAGAAGGGAAAGCAGGAACGATGGATACAGTGGCTTGGGGGAGGTAAGAGAGAATGAAGTGGTAGGAAGAAGGGTGATTGTGTGGCCCAGTCACATTGTTACTGTTAGCAGAACTGTTTTGAAAGGAGTGAGTGGATCATTAATGTTCTAAGTAGGTTGCCAGTTTTGTTTGAGTGCTTAATGTAGACATGAAGGTTATAGAAATACAGGTAGAAATGTGCAGTCTTAACAATGTACATCAGGTCAAGAACTAAGTGCTGGGGGAAGCCTGTCTGGACATTTCTGGAGAAGGTTGGAAGAGAGAGCCTGAAGGATGTACCTGAATAGTGCTTGTAGAAAGTTAAGAAATCTGAGAGGGTAGTTGTGCAAAATCAAGGTTTGGGAGTAAGTTGCTGAGTTCACTAAGCAGAAATTCTGAGGTCTGCAGACACAGCAAGGATGAGGTGGATTATAGGCTGTGGGTATTGACCAAAGAAAACATAGGAACATCTTGATGACAATTTTATCCTGGAGTCAGTCCAGAAATTACTTGGATACAGGAGTCGGTCCATGGAATTTGAGAGTCTTTGGCTTGCACTGATTTGTTTCTGACCATTCTGGCCAGACTATTCTGGCTAGCACTCAGGCCTGGAGTATTGTGTTTGACCCATCTTGCTTCTCCTCTTCTCCTTCTTATCTTGTATTCAACTCAAAGTCAAAATCTATTGCTGTGTCACCTGCTAGTTCTTCTCTTGCTTTATGCAGCTTCTAGAAACAAAGAAGCTCTCAAGATGTGGATTTGTGGGTTTGGGGGCTTTTAAAATTTAATATAGTAATATATTAATATAATATCTTAGAGTTATTTCTGTTTTTCCTGGTTTCCTGTCACATACCCTTTCAAGAATTAATCAAATCAGGTTTTTCATTCCTGATTAATGGCATAAGATGATGTGTACTCAAGTCCTTATTCAGTAAATAAACTTACTTTTATAGTAAAATACTCTGCTGGGATGTGTCATCTGTGTCAGGCCACTCGTTTCAGCCCTTGGACTGCAGCAGCTGCTGAGGCAGCTGTTTGGCCACATGTTGGGGGTGCAGCATTCCTGCTCCATTCTGACCCTGCTTTCCTTCTGCAGTGGCCTCACAGGCTGCTGTGCTCACCCAGGGAGCAGGACTGCAGGATGTTTCTCCTGGTGCTGAAAGAGCCTCTCATTTTAGCACCTCAAATGCAATCTCACTGCTGTATTTATTTCTTCTGAAATGTGTCTGGGGTGTGTGGCTGTGTCTGAGTTCCTAATGTGTAAAGGTCCACCGAAAGGTTTTATATAGGTTACACAATTCACAGCCTGATCATTCTGTAACCTGCATGGTCTAGCCACTCCATTCTCTTGGACTGTTAGACTGAGACACAGAGTGGTGATGATCTAGTACCATATTCTAGTGCCATATTCTCTGCAGAAAAGATGGCAGATTTTAAAAACCTGGTGTAATTCTGGGGCAAGGGCATGGTTTTAACGGGCTCTGACTGGTACGGTGTAAACATGTTACAGAGAGGCTGGAGGTGTGTATGCTTCAGTCTGCTGCTCCTTAGAGCATCCTCACCAAAATACAAAATCTCTTTTTGGAGTTCAGTTCTGTGTTTGGGAAGGGGAGAAAGCTGTTTGTTCAAGTCTTCCTTTCTGTATTTTCTGTTAGATTTTAAGGTGTCCATGCTCATCTTCACCATCAGACTATTCTAATTAACTCAAAAATATCGTAGCGACCTGTCTTCCTCTAGCCAATGTGAAAAATAAGCAGAACTTTAATTTTAACTTACACAAAATCTATTTGTACATGATACCTGGTGAACATAATGGTTACCCTCAATTTATATTACACCTTAGAATCTTTCTGTTATAGATATTAGTTAAGGTAAATGCCTGTGAAACACTAGGGTTTGGTCTTGCTTTAGGATGGCAGATAATTTGATCACTTATTTGGAAGCAGAAATATTTTGTGTTTGATGTAAAAACCAGCCTAGGCAGCAGATGGAGTTGATTATTTTCAATAACAAGGAAGAATGGCTGTGTGTCAGTGTGATCACACAGCTGTGCTTGGCTTTGGGCTTCTTTGTGTGGCACTGATTATTGGTGTTAGTATTATTTCCTTATATGCATTGTAGGAGAACAGAATATTAATAGAAAAGATCCAATTGAAAGTCCTTAGAGAACAGTTTATCTTTTCTAAAGTGGAGTTTATTGGCAGCACTGAAGCTATTGAACCAGGGGAGACATAACTGGCTTAATTCAGTCATACTATTAAACAAAGTTGTAATTAAATACTAAGATCAAGGTATGTTCTAAGATTTTCTGAAAATGCTACAAGCTTTGTGTTTCTGTGAGTTGAAAACTGAAATGATGATAGCTTTATATGACATGGGTAATCTTTACATGGACTTTAAAAGAGAAGAAAAAAGAAATTCCTGATTCTGAGAAAGATGGCTGATGATAGCACTCCTCTATTCTGTAACTGTTCAGCTGAAAACACTGGAAGGCGTTTATGTTTTAGCTTCTCCAAGTAAAAACTCATTATTGTGTCAGTGACATGTAATACCTGAAAGTCATGGAGACTAAATTAAAGCTCAGTTGGTGTTATAACTTTTCATTTTTTGGTTCAATATGTGTATTTGTTTTGCTTCGTTTTTTTTTTCACAGTTCTGTATGTTTTTGTTCAAATATTTTATAATTTCTAGGAGTAAATTTTTGGGAGGGTGGTTGTACTGCTGTTGTTTTCTTTATTGTGCCTTGAGTATTTTATCTTTCTCTTTTTGCAGGATGGGAATATTTCCATTAATCACTATTTCCAGATACGCTGAAAAATTTTACACTGGTGGTTTTGAAGGGATGTTAGTGTTTGTTCACAGTTTTGATTTTAGTATACAGAGTTTAAAAGTGACTGGTGAGAATGCATGGAAAAATTGACCAAAGTATTCAGAAATGGTCATTCTTGCAATGACTGCCAGAAAACAATGAATGTGTTCTGAGTGTTCCTTGATTTCAGTTCAGCTGTTCTGCAAAATGAATTTGCTTTGGTAAAAGTCCACTAAATTTGGTTAATCCAGGGATTGAAGCAGTTTGTGAATACTTACAGGTATTCAGTTGTTTCTGAACTATAATATTAAACACATTTTCTTCCTGTGATATTCGGACTCTCCTTCCTTTTCCCATCCCCATCAGACTAAATGTCTTTGTTTTTCTTTATAGATTGAAATGCTAAGGAAGAAAGTAAAAGAAAAAGAATTATTTATAATACAGCTTTTAGACAAAATCTCTTTCTTAGAATGTGAGGTAAGGCATTACCTTTTAAGTTTACATTATTGTGATTATTTTATGAAACCAATGAACCGATGTCATCCAGTGCTATCTGGATGTATAATTACTATATGTATTTGCTGTTTTTCAAATGGAAATTAAATTTACAACACCAGTCATACAGTCAGGAATGTATGAAATAAAGTCTCAATATTCATGCTAAGTTTCTTAACTTAAAATTTTCTAATGGATTTAGAATGACTTAAAACAGAGCTTCTGAATAAAACTGTTGGTTTAATTCATATTCTTTCCAGAATTAAGAATTTCTTTATTTTCTCAACACATACTTTTACACTGTTTCTTGTAGGGAGAGGGCAATGTGCAATTTTATTTCCTTGTTTATTTACCATAAATAAAATAAACTTCTGATGAAAATTACTGTTTCCCAGAATAAAGAATTACAAGATAAACTGGACTACTTAATGGAAAACCAACCAAAGACCAATATAGAAACTAGAGATACTGGTGTAGAATGTGATCTTCCATACAGGTATTTACTTTTTCTGTTTGTTTGTAGGAAAATTCCTCACAGTGTCCCTTATCAGTGCTGAATTAGTAAACCATTTTGCTAATAAACTGTTTAAGTGGATTGTGGAGTTGAAAAGAGCACTTCACTCCTAGGTGCAGTTTACTTCAGTGATTTATGGTTTAGGATTTATTGTTTTCTTGAAGATGCAAAGAAACTGCAAACTTTTGGGGAGTAGTTACTGCCAATAATGCAATTTAAGATGAGAAGTCAGAGGGGGACTGTGAGGTGTGGGGAGTTCTGGTGCAGAGTGGCTGCTGGCAGTGCAGCAGAGGGACAGCTCTGCCCAAGCTCACGCTGGCTCCGGGCACTCTTCACCCTCTGTGCCTGGAGACATTCCCAGGACCCCTGGGAGAGCAGCCAACACCAACAGGGGAGGGAGGGCTGCAGTTACTCTGGACATCTCCTGGCCCAGGCTGCAGGATTGCCATCTTAACAGTGCCGTGACATTGCCGTGTCTGCACCAGAACGCTTTGCTGCTTGGTGGTGCCAGTGGCTCTGCAGCTTTGGAAAGCTCAGGTGTGGTGCCAGTGGCTCTGCAGCTTTGGAAAGCTCAGGTGTGGTGCCAGTGGCTCTGCAGCTTTGGAAAGCTCAGGTGTGGTGCCAGTGGCTCTGCAGCTTCAGAAAGCTCAGGTGTGGTGCCAGTGGCTCTGCAGCTTTGGAAAGCTCAGGTGTGGTGCCAGTGGCTCTGGAGAACACTAGGTGTAGGGCCTCCCCTTCTCCTCAGCTCTCTGCCCTGAGCCTGCAGCAGGCCACTGAGCCCTGGGAGCAGGGCTCTATACTTGCACTTCAGTATTTCCCACAAGTCCCCACAGGGAAAGGCAAAACAGGAAAAAAACCCCAGTGAAATAAGGAGAACTACTTCACATTACTTTTATTGCCAACAAGTAAACTTGCTCATTGTAACCATCATGCAAATTCAATAGTTTAGTTTGAGGAATGTAAATTAGCATAAGAAATCAGCAAGCAAACTACAATTTCCTTCATAATTTAAAAGTAAATTTTGAGTTCAGCCTAAAGCATATTTTAATGGCATGTGTTTGGAACCTTAAATACAGTCTTTTTTCACTCAGGTTGTCAACAGAAACCTATCTTTGTTGCCCTCTCTCAGGCCCCTCTGTATCTAAGCATAGCCCCTACTTATCTGATATATTTCCTCTTTTTGAGATTTATCTCTACGCAGGAATGCACCTTTGTGCAGTTTAGATTTCATGGAATTATTCTTAATGATTGTGTTCTTAAATGCAATATTACTATCTTTTTTTATTGCAGGACTTTTAGTCCTTAATAACTTTATTGCTGGGCATTCCACTGTGAGCACCAGCAAATGCCAGCCTGTAAACTTGTCAGTAGCTGCCAGAGTTTTTATCAAATATTCTTTGTGGCATTATAGGAAAGAAATATGGAACATACCAAGTGCACTGATAAGTTTAATTTTAGCCTGTCCATATCAACACAAGGGCACAAGTTCTTTGCCATGGCATTACGAGCCCAGCTGTGTGGTACTGTGACCATAACTCTGTAAGCTTTCTCTTGTCTCCTGAACAGCACAAGCACTGAGAACAGATCTGCTGAAAGTCCGAGGCCGGTGAGGACGTACACCCCGTTCAAGAGAGTGCTGGAATTTAACACAAAGAGCTGTACATCCTGAGCATTCAACTCTTCGAGCTTGCTAAATATGAGCGGGTATCTTGCGCCTTTGCAGCTTGGTTAGATAAATTTTTATCAATTCCTAGAGAAGAGCAGCAGCATGGAGTCTTGCTAAATTTATCCTGAAAGCAGCACTTTAGTAACTTTATACCTGAAGTTACTACTGATGTTAACTGTGAGAGGATGGGGAAGCAGTGGGCTGAGTGAAGCAGCAGTCAGGCAATGTTGCCTCTTTAGAAGCTGTCTAGTGCAATGTGTCATTTCAAATGCCTGTAAGAAGGACTTGTGTAGCTGTACAGTTGGGTTTTTTTCCCTCAATTGTGTTGTAATTCTGTTTGTATAATGAAGCTCTAATATATTCTGTTGTCAGTACTACTGGAGCAGTACCTGGGGTTGTGCTGGCAGAGGAATTAGCGTGGAAGTTCCGAATCTGCCCAAACCAAGGGTGGCTCACACCTGTCCCAGAGACCTGGTGCAGCTGAGGGCTGTCTTCACCTGGGAGCAGCTCTTCACCATGGGTGACACATTCAGTAGTAATTGTGTAGGAAAATCCCTGATGCTTTATTTATTTACTTTTTTATTTGAAGAAGGAGTTTTCATTAAACAAAAGTTTGCCTACTGCAACCTGCAGCAGTCCTTGCAATTCCAACAGCAACAGCAATCCTGAATCAGGATTTGGGGTTTTTCAGAACTACTTTTTTTTTTTTTTTTTGTCCAAAGTACTTAAAATCTTGTCTTTGGCTTCAAAGTAGCAGCAGGAATGACTGTATCTAGTACTGAACTAATTTAAATATATATGTAGGGTATTATTTACAACTTATTTTGATCTTCCATTCTTAGTGAATTTAAAGTTAATGAGGAATATTTTATTTTAATTCTGTTAATGAATTAAATGAAGGACCTTTTTTTTTAATCAGAGTACCTGCAACAGAAACCAAACAACTCAGGTTCTATATGATCAATATTGTTCTTGCGTGCAGTGTCAGTCCCAGGAGGTGCTCATCTTGCCACAAAGCATCACAAGGGGATTGCTTTAATCTCCAGCCTAATGCAATTCAGTCCTGTCTGTTCAAATCAAGTACACTTACTAAAGTTGTATTTAAAATAATAATGTTGATCTCATACTGAACACACAAGAAGATGAGTAATAACTCTGATTTCAGGGATAAGCTTTGTACCTGTGAAATCTTATCTCCATCTAGTGGCTGATAACAGCAAATATTTGGACAGTATTTGTTTTTGAAGAGAAAGACACTAAAAACTAATCCCAACAGGTATATTAATGTCCATTAGGGATGGAACTTTAGGTTTTACACAATGTCTTTTAGCATTTCTGTGCTTAAACAGTCGCTCTGTAATTCAGGACTTGAATTCTGAACCATGGTTTGTGAAAATTACCTTCAAACTTAAGATGAATGGATGAAGGTAGCATTTTTAGATAAAAGGAAATGCATGTTGTTGTAAAAGACATTAACTGATAAGTTTAAAAAAGTGAAAATCCTTTATCCCTTTGATTTTGGGCAGAATTCAGAAAACAACCTGATGAGTGTGAGGTGCTCAATGAATGGTAGTAGAGGGCAGGGTAAGTATCAAAATGCTGTTTTGACACAGACTCAGAGGAAGGTCATTCTACTTTTAATGTACTCCTGAGGATCTCCTGAAAACGCTGCAAGCTGTTTTAACTCTGAGACTTGTAACATTATGATAATCTGCTCAAGACTTTACCAAGAATGCAGCAAGGCCTTAAGTTTTTACTGTAAAGGTGTTCTGTGTAAATTTTGTCTTGACTGTTTGATAAAATACAGTATTTTTTTCTAAACCAAATAAGGACTGAAGTCAAAGCTGTATTTTAAGAGCATTTTGACATGCAGTGAGCTGGATGGCCATCACTTGATTGGACTACTGGTCTAAATTTGGTAACTGTGAAGAACAGGAGAGGAACTGTATTTATATCATTGTGTTACATGAAAATGTAGAGCTTTCCAGTCAAATGAGCAGTAATGTAAATTAGCAGAGATGATAACAAACCTGACTGAAAAGACTGTAACACTTCTGTATAAATTTTCTCAATTTGAGACTGAGTTAATTAGTAATATGACATTAGGAACTAGTAAAATTTCTGTAAACAGCAGTAAAAGCCATATAGGAAGAGCCCATAAAGCACACTAAATGTAAGTCAATTGTATGACTACATTTGTACCATGATAAGTATTCTTTTGTGATATATTCCAGATACTCTGGAAAGTATTTTGGAATACACTTTTCATATATGCTGTACAAATAATGTATTACATTATATGCTTTTAATACATCCAGTATGCAGGACATGAAAAGGATAAATTGCAATAAATGCCATATTTAAACTTGTTCTGTTGTGTCAACAATCTTTTAGAAATAAACCTACCTTAAAACATTGCAGACTCTTACTGTTCACAACCTTGTTTGTTCCAAACATGTGGGAATGGAAAGCGGCTCCTGCGGAGCCTCGATGTTCTCGTCGGTGTTTCCCTTGGCAGACGGGCTCTTGAGAACAGGAAGGCACTCCCTGGCTAAAGACTTTCTCAAAGCCAAGTCACAAAAGCAGATGAACTCTTTCATGAAATAAAAAACTATTGACTTGCACAGGATAAACAAAAACTGGGCAGCACAGCTCTTGGAAAAAAACCCAACAGCTTCAGATCCTCCAGATAACATCTGAATCCATCTGGGATGATGTTCTCCAGCAGGATGAGACTGGGATGGCTGTGGCCCATCTTTATTTACAGTTTACATGCACTTACAGATAATAGAGATTTATTTTTAAGACTATAAAAATAAAGCAATCTAGTGTCAGCTAAAGAAGAGGATGTGCAAACATGACAATCACAGTGTCACAGGTTTGTAATGCTCAGAGGAAGAATGTCAGGTTTTTAACTCAAATAATGCTTCCCTATTTATGTGTATTCAGCTCAGATTGCCAACAAGCCCTGATAAAATCTTGTTAAGACTGGCAGTGCTTGGTGCTGAACCTACAACATGGGATTCTGGGAGCTGGATACCAATGCTTTTGAGAGAGTTTTAATATTTGACATCTGGAAACTTCAGCACATGGACAGGTGAGAAGTAAGTTCTCTGTGCATGAAGTCTGTAATTCTGCACAGGAAATCCCTGCTCCACAGAATGGAGATGTACATGCTGAGAGTTTCATTCCACTTACATTTTACTTCATTCTTGTTCAGCCCCTGGGGCTATTTCCATGTGTAAAAGAAGAAAAGTGCATGAGAGCCCTGAGTTAAGGTCATGAGAGACCCTTCCAGCCCTGCCTCAAGCACAACATGGAAGGAACACAAGAAAAGGACACAGGAGCCTTTCACAACTCAAGGTATGTGAATATTTTCAAAAGAAAAGGGGACTTAGTGATTTAAAGAGAAAATACATAGAAGTGAACATCTGTAAGGTTACAATATGTGGTATGTAGGCAATGCAATGATCTGATAGTTGCTTCCCAGTGTGTTGATAGGTATAAATACATACAGGTTTGCTTTTCAAGTGTTTAGGGCTTTTTTTTTTGAGAAATAAGGTTAAAGGAAGGGTTTTTTTAAAGGTAAATAAAATGAATTGTTACAGAGGTGCATCATGCTGATAAGAGTTTTTTTTTCTTAAATAAAAATTATTCAATTAAATTCCAAATATTCATACCATTGTTTATTGTTATTTTGGGGGTGATTTACACTGTATGTGTAGCTTGTTTCCTTCTTCTCCTGCTCCTCAGTATTTCTGAGCAGAGAAACTGTAAAGGTAGTTCTTCCCCCTCAAAAACTATAATCTAAAGTTTCTTTTGCTCCTTTTCCAAGTGAAAAGAAGTAACATTTTATAAAGTTGAAGAAAGCAGAAAACAACAGTTTTTCTTGTAGAAATAATACTAAATTACTAAATCTGTATTATTTAAATTTGTACCAAAGTTGATGCTGTCTCAGTTGCATTGTACCTAGATACTGCCCACCTGTTCATAACCCAAGAATCCAGTTGTTCCAGCACCTTCCAAATTTCAGCTCTTTGTTCATCATTCTGGAACTGTGGGTTACCTGTAAACAGATAATGTTACTCCCAAATTTAACACTCTGAACTGTAAAGATGAACAATATTTCTTCCCAGTGAACTTGGACAAATACAGACTTCGTGAACAGTATTCCAAGTGAGATACAGAATGATCAGCTGTGATTTCCAGAAGCCATGTTATTAACACTTCATTATCTTTGTTCTTTGCTCTACTTTTTTCTGTGTTTATGCAGTTTAGCACATAAATTGAACCCACTGTAATGGCATTGCTTTTCTGTACATGTCATAAAGCAGCTGAACATTTTTGAGAGCAGTGGTCTAATGAGATTATTCCTTCTAGATTCTCATTTCCCTGCTGGCAGGAGAGGTTTCCATGCCCAGTGTTCCCACTCTCTCCTATCTGCAAGCTCAAGTGCTCCTTCTTGCAAGACGCAGAAATGTGACACAAATGCATGACTTAAACCTGTGTAACGGAGGCAGCAATTCAAAGAATTTGCGTCCTTTAACTGCGGGGGATCTCCCAGTGAGAAAAACTCAAGTGAGTTGAACTCTTAGGCAAAACTCAGGGCCCTAAGGGATTTTCCACAGATGATCCAGGTAGTGAAATGATCTTTTCAAGCAGTCACTGGATGGGTTTTCTCACCCTGACTGTGGTATTTTTTCCACGGGTAGCTGCCTGCTTGATTAATCTCATTTCCCCCGGCCCTCAACCGTTCCCTCGGCCGTCCAGCTGCGCAAACAAGGGGGCAGGCGGAAATTTCAGAGCTTCCTTCTCCAGTCCCTCCGCTTGGCCCTGCCTTTGTCCTGCTCACACAACAGCGGCTCTGACAGTCCCTGCGCCTCTCGCTGCTGCTCCGATCGAGAAACCAACACTGCATTAACTTTAAAAAGCTGCCAGCTGCCCCCGGGAATCACCATTCACTACTGACCCACCGCTGCTCCCTGAGGGTGCGTGTGCCGGCTCAGGAGCTCTGGAGTCAGTGCGTGCCACAGCCCCCAAATTCTGTGCAGCTCTGGAATTCCTTCTGGGATGCTGTGGCCTCCCTGGAGCACCGAGTCAGGAACGTGGGACCCTGCAGTAAAATTTTCATGGTTATTCACTTAAAAAAAAATGTGGCTGGAGCATATCCATTGAAAGATGAGTATTTCACAAGAAAAAAGTACTTAAGATTTTAAAATAAAGTATAGTAAATGTAGCATAACATGGATAACATAACTCCCCCTGGATTTTAAAGTTATCCATTGGCCAAAAATGATAGAAATTCCCATAATTTTGAGAAAAAAATTTTCATATTTTGCTTGATAATTTCTATAGGCCAAAGATGTCGAAAAACTTAAAGAGTACCAAACTGGTCTCTGGGGAGGGGGAAACGTCAGAGTCGGCTGATGAAGTGCCAACCCAAAAATTGCTAAAAGGTGTCCAATTGCTCGCAAACTCAATCCCAATTGCTCTCAAACTCAATCCCACAGCCTTTCTGCGCTGCTCCGCGCGCGTCACACGTGCCGTACCGGGCACAAACCGCAGCTTTCCCAGCGGTTGTTGCAGTTCCCGTAGGATGACGGCGAGTGCCCCGCGCGGGGGTGAGCGATCCCCGGCCTCCCTCAGGGCTGTCCCGGGCGCGCTGAGGGATCCTTCGCGTTCCGAGCAAGTCCGGCCCTGCCGCCGCGCCGTCGCTTCCGGCAAGATGGCGGCCGGCGGGGCGCTGCCAGGGGCCCATGGCGGCGGCTCCGGGGCTGCGCGGGCGGGCGCTGCCCGAGCTCCGCGAGATGCTGAGGCGGCAGGAGCGGCTGCTGGCCGACCGGTGAGGGCAGCCGGAGCGCGGGCGCCGAGGAGAGGGCTGGCTTTCCGCCGGCTTCGCCCGTCCCCGCGCAGGCAGCAGAGTACGAGCCGCTCCCTCCCGTTCAGCGCCTGCGGGGGCCGGCGAGGGCGCGGGTACCCCCGGCTCCAGCGGCTGGGATGCAGGGCAGGGCTCACGTTGTACGTGTCCGTGTGGCCCTGCTGCCTGCGGGCACAGGAATGGACACCTGGCCTGTGAGGAAAGGCTGAGAGAATTGGGATTGTTCAGCCTGGAAAAGAGAGGGCTTTGGGGTAACCTAATTACGGCCTTCCAGAACCTGAGGGGAACTTACAGGAACGATGGGGCAAAACTATTTGCAAGAATATGTAGTGACGGACAAGGAGAGAACGGGTTCAAAGTGAAAGGCAGTAGGTTTAGATTAGATACAGAAGGAGGAAGTGACTCCCCGTGAGGGTGGTGAGGCGCTGGAGCAGCAGCTGTGGCTGCCCCATCCCTGGAAGTGTTCGGGGTCGCGTTGGGGCTCTCAGCAATCCGGTCTGGTGGAAGGTGCCCCTGCCCGTGGCAGGGGGTGGAACGAGATGGTCTCTAAGGTCCCTTCCCACCCAAACCATTTCGTGGCTCCTGTGTTTCTCTGACAACATGTAGTTAGTGCTGTGCTGCAAGTGCTTTGCATTTTGCCGTGTTTCAGAAGTTTGGTATGTAAATAAAAAGCTGATGTTGCAATGTGAAACCTGTCCCAATAGCTATTCTAATAAAACTTCTGTATCTCAGGTGAAAATAGGATTGTTTACAATAATTTTTGTTTGTTTGTTTTAGGAGGTTCATTGCTAGGCTTCCAGATAAGGGTAAGAAGATCTCTGATTTTGCTGAAAAACTGAAGCTTGCCATTTTCCAAGAGGAAGAAGTAGCCAGAACAGCTGAGCTGTTATCTGCTGTCAGGTTGGAGTTTCAGGCAAAACAGGAGGAGATTAATGCAAGCAAACAGGAAGTTGTCCTCACTGAGGACACAGTGAACAGGGCAGATTCCTCAGTCTTTAATGAAAACTCTAATATTAAAGACATTTCTGACATTACTGCTGAAAGGCAGGAGGCAGAATGTACTAAAGAAGATGCCACAAATACAGCTTTGGAAAATCAAAGGACTCAGAGGAAAAATAATAAAGTAAAGACTGTTACAAAGGATCAGAATAATTTTTGTGAAGTTGTCTCCAAGTCAGACACAAGCAATCACGTGAACAATGATCAGCAAGTCTCCCAGAGCAATACTGAGGATGGAACAGAAAGTACAGCTGCTTTGGACAATAGTAAAGAAGCCTTGGTTGATGCCTTTCAAAGAGTTACAATTGCAGACGGGGAAAATAGTGAAAAAATATTGGAAAAAGAGCAGGATGTGGCACAACATAAGGGCAATGTGTTTGGAAGCCAGCATCCCAAGACACCACATTATATTGAAGTTCTAGAGGCCAGAGCCAAGAATCCAGTCATAAAAAAACCCAAATTTAAAACAAATGTGTAAGTATTATGACATAGAAAAACCTGTTGTGAGATACTTGATGTGCATAAAATTGGAAATAGTACAGAACAAGCAAGATGGCTTTATTTTCTAGTGGTGATTAAAGAAGTTTAAAGTCTCATGACTCACAAGATTCATCTGTTGGCCCTTCAGCTTTAAATGCCACAGAATCTCAGTACTGAGCAGTGGTTTAATTCTACCCATTTGAAACAACTGTCATGAATCTTCATGGAATTTCATAGCTTAAGGTGCAAAACTACTAAACAGTTGGCAAAACTTTTGGATCAATTCTAGAACATGTAGAACTTTAATAGCTGGAAGCCTTTTGCTTTTTCTGCACTTTTAGGAAAATTACAGTTTATGTTGTCTGTTCTGGTAGCATTAACAGTTTGTACCTTGTGCAACTCTCAAAGCATTGCTACTTCAGTTTGCTAATAAATCAGCAAACCAGTTTGGTTCGCTGTCAGGAGTAACTTGTGATATTGTCTCTCTGTAGAGAAATAGTTCTGTTTTTTCTGAGTGCTGTTTAGTTTTTGTTTGTCTGTGTTTTCATAGTACTTCAGATATATTTTCAACTCTTACATGTTAAAGATAAATTTTGAAACTGGAGTTGTTCAACCTTGTGACGCAAGTTTGGGTCACAGCGTAGGTGGTTTTTGTCTTCCAGACTATCAGGAGAGCAGAGTGGATCATCTCATGGTTCCTCATCCAGTCGATCTCCCGGGGGATTTGGCTCTCCAGTTCCTCCCGAGGAGAGACGACTCATAGATAAGAAACATTTGGATGACATCACAGCAGCTCGACTGCCACCACTTCACCACTCCCCTGCCAAGCTGTTATCTATAGAGGAATCCATAGCAATTCAGATACAGCAAAAAGAAGCTTATGAGGTATGAATGCACAATTTGGTCTGAAAATATAATCAGGATCGCTCCCAAAAAAGAAAAGATAAAGGGACCTTTTCATGATGGTGAATTGAGATGGGCAGACTTTGAGGAAAGGCATTTTGTCTTGTATTTGATTCTTTCAATGATATATTGGCCTCTGAAAGCATTAGTCCTACATTAAACACAATCTCTGTATGTTGAAATGTTGACCTTATTGACTTCCTTCACTCCACTCTTCATTAAAGATTTTTTTCCCTTGCAGAAATGAAGGCCTAGCAGTATTTCTTATTGTTAAAATGTGCACGTATCTACATTTGCCTTTATTGATGCCGTGTCTGAAGAATCCAGGTTCTGAGGTTCTTCAAATTCTGTTATGATGGATTTTGACTTTCCAAGTAGTGTCTGGCTAATGTTTAAATTAGACACTATTGCAGAAGTGTTCTGTTAAAATTGACATTGCTGTATCACAGGTGGGGGCTGCCACATGGAGAATTTCAACTCTTATTAAAAAGAATCAAATATTAATAGCATAGTTATGTATAAGTGTGAAAAGAAACCTGAAATTTCTTTGCTAGTTACTAAAACTTTTAATTAAGGCCATTTTGGAATTACTGATTTTAGGATGTTAAGTTTATATTTTAGTATATTAGTTTATTTGTGAGAGTGACAAATGAACACTTTTTCTAACCTGTATCCTTTTTTTTTCTGACCTAGGAAATGCAAGCCAAGCTCGCAGCACAGAAGCTTGCAGAGAGACTGAATATAAAAATGCTCAGGTTTGAACCAGAGGGGGAGGCCTCAATGCAGTACAGAGAAGTGAGAGATGAAGATTATTTTTCAGCAGAAGACTGAATACCTGAAAGGGTGTCTGTGGATGAGCTGTGTAACTGATCTTTGTGCAGTACTTCTTAAAACCCAAACCTGAATATTGAGAATGCTTCATCTAGTCAGTTTTTTCTTAAAATTTTCACATGACAGCTCCAGGAAGGGTTCAGTGCAGACATCATAAATATACATGTCACATTTATTTATCAGTCTTCTTTGGGGACTGTTTTTTGAGCACTTGGGGCAGTTAATCCTTGTGGAATGCCCCACAGTTCTCAGCTTGAGCAAAGTGAGCTCTCTAATACAGTTTTGCAGGCTCTGATGGGTCAGCTACAAGAGAAGGTTGCTTCTGTGCAGAAATGTGATTGCAAAGGGCTTTGGCACAAAACATTTCCATAAAGTAAGCTGAGGTGCCCGTGAGCTGCTCACATGCATGAAAGCTCTTGTCTTGTATAAATGTGAGCTACTTCTTTTACCTATTCAATATTACCTTGCTATTACGGTATGGTGAAAATACCTGCCCAGAGAGTTAGAATAAATACCTGATCTTTAGGCTGTAAGGTAACTTCTTATCACATGAGAACTTGTTCCTGTGCCTGCACCTTAAAATAACACTTGCTGCCCTTATGTTGTAAATAGGTAAGAATTTAAAGTTATTTTGTAACTCAAATTCCGTTTGGGCTTTAAGGGACTCTGCTGTTTGATTTTTGGTTATTATGGCAAAGCACATCAAGAGATCAAGTTAATCTGAAGACTTTACTATTTTTATTAAAGATTTTTATGTTTTTCTGTATTTTTGTATACTGCTTTCATACTTTGGAGGAACTATTTTTTCATAGTTCAATACCATAAATTAAGAGGTCCACCCTCTGGTTTTCTTGGAGAAAGTGTTGTGTGTATTTTTAAGTTTTGGCTGTTATTTGAAGACAAAAAGCAACCTTCCTTACAAAACCTTGAATAATAACATGAATTTTGAAAGATAAGGAACACACCTAACAAATATCTCACAATGGTATTTTCACTGTGGACTAGGATTTTCTGAGCCTAGTTTGAGTTCAGTTCTTAAAAACAAACCTCAGAGATTCCTTGTATAGCCTGGCAACACCTGTATCCTAAGATGTTGCCACAGCAACATTGCCACAGTGTGTGCAGGGCTGTCCCTGGCTGTGTACATGTTCCTGCAGGAATGATATCTTTGGAAAGCAAGGCTGCTGCAGCTGCAAGTCATTCAAAAAGTTGCATGGGATGAAAATGTGAGAGGAAGGTCTCACCCACTTCTTGAGTGCAGGCAGCACTTTCCTAGCAGGCAGTAACTCTCTCCCAAGTGCTCCACAAGCCCTCCTGGGCAGTCTCTGTGCCAGTCTGTACCCTGGCACTGCACTTGGACAGGTGGAACTGCTGCTAAGCTAATTGTGGTATTTTTTGACTAGGTCATCTCTTGCTCTTTCCTGACCCTTTCCTCTTGCAGCCTTCTTGTTCTCATTGTTCATTTGCTTCTCATCAGCTGCTCTTCCCTTTTTCTCATTAGGCTTACCTGCTGTCACTAAACCCAATCCATATTCTGCATCCCTGCACCACCCATTCCCTTTCCTATGGCATACTGCAGTGTGCCTGTGTTTGACTCCTGCCACGTGTAATGCATCCTCCTGCCACTGCTATCTTACCTTGCTTTCTGGAACTCCATATAAGTACCAGCTGTGCACCTGGCATCTCCTACATGCCTCAGTCCCTTGAATACCTCACAGACCTCGATCTCTCCGTGTTTTTGCCATGATTGCTCTCCTGAGGCTTTCCTTGTTTCCTGTTTTGGTTTCAGACTTTGCATGTGTTTGTCATTTCCAGGCCTTCTCACCCTTCTACCTTCTTTTCATACTTGATTTTTTATCCCTTCTCTCTTGTTTATGCTCCTTCTTCATCCTCCCAGCTTCTCACCATCACTTGCCTTTGTCAGCGCAGTTCTTTGGCTTGTCTTCAGCCATTCACATTCATCCCTCAGCATCCCTGTTGATGACCCAGTGGATCTCAGTTGTATCTATTTCTGTTCAGCATTTGGCTCTGACTCAGGCCAGAGGAGTGATCTCCTCTTGTGGATGCAGCTCATCTCTCAGATCAATGCTTTCCATGCTGCCACCTGCTTGTCCAGCTGCATCTTGTCATCAGCCCTCCCATTACTGCAGTCTGTACTGCTCAAGGACAAGCAACCTCAGAATTGTACTGGCTTTCTCTTTGCTGTTTCATGAAACATAAATTATACCACATCCAGGCTGTTTGCATCTCTTCCCCTGGTTAGCATCACTGCCCTTCTGCACTGACTATGCTGTCACACCTCTCTAAGATGCTGTGTGTGTTTTCTCTGTGCTGGCTTTTTGTGCTAAAGGAATTCACACAAAGTTACAGAGTTAGGGACTTGTTTTCTAGAGTGCTGAAGTTTACCTCTACCTAGGCTTCTGCTGACCACACACTTCTGCTAACTAAACCAACTCTTTTCCTTGTGCTATTAACACATACCTTTGCTCTCTAAACTTTGTAAAGCAGAGGTGGTTTTCTTGATCTTTATTTTGATAGCATTCAGCATGTTGGGCATTTGCTAAAATGATCCCTGAATGGGCAAACTTCACCCTTAAGGGGAGGTAGGGTGGGGTCGAAATCACTGTGGTAACAGGTGAAGTGCATTACATGTTTGTTAAACAATTACTGGCTGTTCAGTGCAGTTTTGGGCAGCTCTTGTGGAGGAGAGTCTTGTGTGAATACAAAACCAAGCTAAAGGTATGAATTTTAAGTTATGTAAAAGTTTGTAAAACCTAGAAGCTTTCCTGGGGGCTGTTGCTTCTGAGCAAAGGTATGCACTTTGAATTAAGTTCTGTGAATGATAAGAGAGCAAAGTTAGGTTTAAAAAGAGTCCTATGTTAAGGAGGATATGCAATCTTGAAGTCTGTGAAAGGTTAGAGGATCAAGAGGATCATGAAAGAATTTGTTGGATTATGAAAGGATGAGTCATTAAATGGTTTAATCACTTTGAAAAAAGTTTCTGATGGATTATGGTATTGCTCTTGTGTATTTCATTGTTTTCCAGTTCCAGATCATTTCAAAATGTATATTGAGAGCTGAGGAGCTTGTTCTCTGTTTTGAGAATGGACTGTTATATTGCAATGGGCTGTTAACACAGTAAAAATAAAGAATGGATAATATAGTTTTGTACTTGTTCATGTGAATAATGTTTTATTTTGACCATTCAGAAGAGAATTGGAATTGTTTTGCTTCAGTGCTTTACAAGGAAAACATGGAGATAGAGCTTGGAAATGATTGCTATATAGGAAAAGAAAACTAGGAATGCAAGTGGATGGGAAAAGTCCTGTGAGACCTAAAGCTGGCCAACCTTGCAGGTCTGAGAGATGGCACAGAGACACAACTAAAATGTGACCTGTGAGTCAGAGAGCTGTAGCATGTGAGGCAGGGTTCTGTGCAGCACCAGCTGCAGTCCCTTGATTTCTGCATTGCTGGCAGTACCTGATTCCCAAACTGCTCAGAGGAAAAGCCCTGTAACAGATTTTCTGTGCAGCAGCTTTAACCTTTCCTGAGGGAGAGAATATGCAATCTGGTTTGCCTGCTATGGTGATAACATTATCTAGAGGATTTAACCACCTAAAAATTTATGCTAAGTATTTCGGAAATAAAATTTGAAGAGAAACCTAAATGCTGCTGGACTTCAATTATTTTTGGCACACTTTGAGACTAAGGGTAGAAAAGACAATAGTTGCTTTCTGTTTTTAGAGTTCTGGTGATAGCGTTCTGTCTGGCTTGTGGACTACTTCTGAGGGCTGCGTGGTCAAAAAGAAAAGTCAGTGACAGTGAGCTCCTGGGTGGAGGAAATGGAGCTGGTAAATTGAGAGAATTTGGAAACCGTGGCTCTGTGGAATTTCTGAACCTGCCCCAGGCACAGAGTATCAGGACTCAGGGAAAACAACACCCAGACACTACTGATTGGTGAATCAAAAGCTGAGTGGGAAGCCAGGGCAGAAGCTGGTTCTGGTTGATGAGCAGGCGGTGGTTTCGGGGTTTGTGTGTGGAGCTCGCAGACACACCACAAGCTGGCAGCCTTTAGCAGCCTCCCGGACCTGAGCAGCCCCGACTGTAGCTGTGGATGTGGCTGCTGCTCCGTTCCTTTGTGCAGCTCCATTGCAGAGCAGCTCCCTGCACCCAGAGCCTGGAACCTCACTCATGTGCCATGCTGGGTGTTGCCAGTGACAATTATCTGCAGTGGGAGCCAGTTCTGGCACCGTGTGGGTGGTGGCTGGTTCATCCTCTGCCTTTACCAAGTTGATGCCTGCAAGGAGGGTACTTGGGCCAGGGGAATTGCAACTGGCCTTTTATTACAAATGAAAATAAATGGCATAAAGAGGACAGGTTGAGGGAGTACTGTGTTGGAAGCTGTGTCCTACCCTGTGGACTCTACTGTAGGAAAGGAGCTTTTCTCACCTTTCCCAGCCCTGCTTCTTTTTTGGAGCAGGATAAGAAAGAAGTATAATTTCTCCAAAGTATTTTGTAAGGACAAATTCTTCAGGGTGTAGGTGTTGCATGTTGTGGGCTTGTTCCAGGGAGGTGCTAACTGACCTGTATTTTCCCTTAGTTTGTGGTTTACAGGCTTTTTTTTTTGCAATTTTACTGCTTTTAGGGTGGTATGTGTGGAGATCACCATTGAGATTTCCTGGTCTCCTAATTTTCGGGTTTAGGTTGTGAACTCCCATGTTCTGGAAGGGAAAGGGAAGTTGAAACGACATTTATTTTGTTGTGGTATTGTTTGTTTTTCAGTCAGCTAATGATTGTGTTTTGTTCTCATTCTCTGCAGTGCTGTGTCACTGCTGCCACTGTGGTGGGCAAATGTTAGTTGACTGCAACCCAAAGGTTTTCCAATCACAGACTTTTCATGAGATATGGATGTGCAACTGCATTTGACCCCTTTGTAAATCCACACTGTAATTATTATTATGTATGCAAAGGTTTAGAGGCATTTAGTCATCTCTTCTTTAAAGCAACTGTTCTCATCACTTGGTTATTAAGCTTTCACTAAATTGCCCCTTGATTTGGTGAAGCATGAAAACTCACTGTGATACTGAATTGAAGTCAAAGCTTGATTCCTCTAGGAACATTTATGTGCAAGTGCTGTTGAACTGGGATATTGGCTCTGTGTTTTGTTTCATCTCTGTGTGCAAGGCAATTTGTGAATAAGAGTTGTGAACCAGTTACTGGATGTGAGGAGACATAAATGAGCCCAGCGAAATGTGTGTGGGAAGCAAATTGATTTTCAACTTGCTAGAATCATTGAACTAAGCATTTTACTTCTAATCACATAAATATGAGTCCTCCAGCAGTAAGTTTAAGAGTGGTTTCTTGACAGGAAAATTTGTAAGAATTTGTATTGACACCCTCATTGCTTTTCTTTCAGGTTTATATTGGGGACCATAATTGTGTCATTCCTGAATTGGCAGATCTCCACTGAAATCATGAGGGATATAAGTGGAGCCATAATGCTTAATGAACATATTCCTATTTCCTCTCTCTCTCTCCACACAGCTGGTATTAATGTACTTGCTTATTAGATCAAGACAGTGATATAATGTGGCAAGTGGTTGCAGTCCAAGGTTTGCTGAGTCTCTGAAGCTGAGTACTTAATAGGAGATAGTCTTTACACACTTTGGAATAGAAATTTCAGTTGTAAAATTTCTGTACTTTTTTTTTTTTCTTCCCTGAAAAAATGTTTTCTCAATTGTTACTTGATGACAGTAACATACACATTAAATTTATTCAGAGACTAGTTAGGCAATGGTGGGAGTACTGCAGCTCTGGCTGTAACAGCACCAGGTGTCCTGCACCCATTTCTGAATTGAAGCTGTCATCTGCACTGGGCCCAAACACTGTGACAAACCTTGTACTGCAGAATCACCACTGAATGTGGAGGTGCAATGACACCATTTGTAGATCTTGGTGAGGGAGAATGACTCTCTATAAGGCTGAATGCTTAGCTGTTAGGGCTTTGCCTGGTAGGTGGGTACACCTTCCCAAACTGACACTGTAGGGAGAGTAAATTACACAGCCAATTCCCAAGTCCCAAATTTAAGCAGATTTCCATTGAAGTTGCAAGGTGTCTGTCTCTTACAAATTAGTGAGAACTAAAATTGCTCACCAAGAGAGGAACCTGGTATTAGTACCTGGGTACTAACTTGAAAACATGAAATGGCATTGGCATTCTTTTCTTCAGCCATCTTATAGCTCTACTTCCACTTATATTGAATTAACATTGATTTTCTTCTGTTTTCTTACAAATCTTTAAAAATTAATCTTTCAGAATTTACCTACAACAAAAGGAACCCCCTGATTCTGGGTAAGATATATATATATATATAAACATGAGCTAAGTTATCTGGCTATTATTTGTATTTGAATGTATGAAACCTTCAGAGACTGTGAGATAAGCTCTTTCTGCTTAAGTCACTGTTACGAGTGGTCTGTGTTGTCTCCTGGTTACTATAAAAGTCTTGATGTAATTCTGGTTTCCAGAGTTACATATCCATCAATTCCATTTGTAATTATGTGTGAAATTATTTTGTCATTGACTTTCCCCCTGCTTTTTCCTTATGGGGGAAAAAAACCCCAAACCCAAGCCACACAGATTCACAAAACCTTGCTTATATGTAATAATATTTTCTTTACTGACTGAAGTTATTTCATATTGATTAGAAGTTCCTAATCCTTGGTTTCACATATCTTTCTCAGAACTGCTTTAAGTTGGCATTGTACTGATTATAGTACTGCTTAAATGATAGCTGATGATAAATACTATCCGTGCACAGACATTGGGCATCATCATGTGTCATGCCTGCAGACCAGTTTTTTGCCAGCACGGCAGATTTTTGTGGCTGTGAGCCAGGAATTTTAATGAAAGAAAACATCAAAGATGCAGAAGAAATGAGAATATTAGTCAAGGAAGATACACAGTGATGCTCTCTGATAACCCCTGGTAATTGACATTAGAACTATGTGGGAGCAACTTAAATAAACATCTGGACACTGAGTTTAGACATTTCCAGTGACAAAACCCAGACAGATCTTCTGGACTTGCAATAATAAATATTTCAGCGCAGTCCACATGAATCAACTTAGAATTCTGTTTTCAATTATTCTAGTTTTATAAATATATCATAGTTAATTATTCAGGGATACAGTTTCTTTTGAAGATTAAGGAATTTGATGTTTGCTTCATTCACATGAAGTTCCATTTTTTATTTGTATCAAACTTACTTCTGTTTGTACAAAAACAATAATGCAAGCTTGCCAGAAGCCATTAAAGTAGAATGCAACTGAACTTTTCCTGGGGTGGAAGGGCCTTTTCTGAAATTTCTGGCAGTGCACTGTACTTCATTTCAGCTATGGTAACCACTTAAATTACAAATAATAATTTAAAAAGAAAAGAAATTTAAAAGAAAATTACAAATAATAATTTTTAAAAGTTATTCTCAATATTTAGAAGACACTATCTTTTTTACTTTTGGTAATGTGATAGTGCTAAAAATGTGGTATCCCTTACAAGCAGGGAAGAGATGGTTATATTTACTGAAGTATTTTAAAAAGGTAGTAATGAAGCTACAAGACTGAATGGAATACTGTTTGCAGCCCAGATCTGACCCTAGTATTACAACAGTGAGGAGTCAATGGCTAGCAAAAGCATGCTCAATTTTGGTTTTTTTCTCTGTATTCTTTAGAGAAGCTTCTACTGTGAGCTCTAATTGCAAAACCACTTATTCCAGGAGGAATTAATCATGTCTCTGAGGTTGAAGAGTTAATTCTACATTATATTAAAATTACTTTATTCATGGTTTTTTAAAAAAATATTATTATTTTAATTTTGAGATGATCTGTACCTTTGTTGCTGGGCGTCCTGGACAAAATGAGGAATTCTTCTGAAGCGTATTCAGGATTTAGGAATCTTCAGTTTCCATTTTGAGTTTAATTTATGCTTCCCCACAGCCCGGCCTGTCGACATCAGCACATTTCTGCAGTTCCCTACCCTGGCTGCCACTTGCAGGAGCACAAGTGTAAGCTGGCTGCCAGTGCACTGTACTTACACTGTACTACACTGTACACACTGCACTGTGTTACTGAGTCACTGGCTGAGTTGTGCTATAGCCCTGGATTAAGAAAGTTTTAGAGGACTACTGTGTTAGTCTGACCTACAGGTCATCATCCCTTTCAGAGGTGGGAGAGGCAGCCACGAGTTGAGTACAATTCAGAAGTCTCTCTTGTGCTGGCTGACAAAGTTGTTCTTGCATCAGGCTGGGCTTGTGTGGCAGTTCAGGTTAGAAAGGACCTCAGGATAGCAACTGGCCAGGGTCCTGCACAAAGCAGTCAGTTCTGAGGCCAGGTGACATTGCTCAGGGCCTTAATCCAGACTGCTCTTGCAAACCTCCAAGGAAGGAGACCATACAACCTCAGGATAACATGTTCCCAAGTATGACTGTCCTCCTGTGGGGCCAGGGACAAAGCCTCTCTTGTTTCAGCTTATGCCTGGCTCTGTCTTTTGATGATGCCCTTATAGGTACTGGAGGATGCTGTTCAATCCCCTTGAGGTCTGCCCTTCTCCAAGGTGAACAGGTACTCTGCTGGCTCAAGCAGCTTGCTCTTTACCAAGACCTGACTGCTCTTGCCAGCAGGGCTGTTCCACAGCGGCTGCTCCACAGCTTGAGATTTCTGGGCAAATCATAGGCAAGCACGTCAGGAAGTTGTAGGCTGACAAATGGATTGTATTCAGTTCTGTCACAGCTCTCTCAGATTAATAAGTATGTTTTCTGCTTTCACATTCAGAAATCAAAAAAGTAACCTAGACTCAGATCAGGATAGCCATGCTATCCAAAACTTCACTGTTAATTAAAACAAGGCAATTTGTGCTTTGTAACCCTTTCTACGTACTATAAAAGTGATGGATAAGGAAGCACAGTGAAAGCTATAAATCAGCCTTGAGTTTGATAATCTAATAAGAGCATCTCTTTGGCGGTTTCACCTCTTGCTCATTGATCTGTAGCTTAGTAATTAATTTTCCTTAGTTTTATCCTTGTATTTATTAGAATACCTAATTCTTTATTGCTAAAACTATGCGCCGGAAATTTGTAGTGCTATAGTTCAGACAGTGCAATTTATTCATTGTTGTAGGAACACAGAGGAGGAAGACAAATTATTTAGAGGTTTATTACTCAGAGAGGTGCACTTGAGGAAAGACAGAGAATAAAGCAGAATGGATAAATCTAAGGGGAAAATGTAGGTTGTGAATATTAAGCAGCTCTTGTAACAGAGGAATTATCTGTTGAATGATCTCCCATGGGAAAGTGTTCAGTGCTCATTGCAGGTGCTCACAGAGCACTGACTGCAGAGAACAGCTCTGCACTGAAGAGGTAAATGGATAATTAGGATGTGGGGCTGTTGCTTTGTGTGCTGCCCATGCCATGACTGCAGCATTCCCCTCTGTTACAGGGCAGCCACTCTTTCCAGTTGTATTCGTGGTAAAAACCTGAGGGTGTGGTTTGGATACCTTAACTCTCATGGAATTTAAGGGAAATTGCTCATCAGATCTTGAATCTGACACACATTGACAGTTCTGGTTTCCTCCTGCAGTTTTGTTTTCTGATCTTGCTGAATGGATGGGGCAGTATGGGTAAATGCTTTGCTTATCAGCTCTGCCCCATTCCAACATTACTTTTTCCAAAGAAAGAAAAACGCTGATAGAAAAGTCATAAAATTAGCTTCAAATAATTTGTAGCAGATGAAAATTCTCTTTTTGCATTCTTTTTGTGCTTCGTCTTGACCCTTTGTTTGACTCCAACTACCACACAGTAGAGAGGAAATTAAGTTTATAGGTTTCTGCTTAATGGCTGTTGAGACACTTGACATATTTACATTTAAAATGTTAACTAATTTCTCTATTTTGGTATTTTTATTTCCTAAATGATTATTATGTTTTGTAGAGACACAAAGATAACAAACTTCTAGGTAGTACATACTTTACAAGCTTTTGTTCTCATGTGCCAAATACTTACATTATATGCAGAGAAAATTGAAAAATGAAAAGAAAACAAGACATAGAAAAAATGTTAATCAAGTAAATATCTCATTAGATGCTAAAGCTCTCACTTACTTTCTTTACAAATAGCACTTTGTTTAAAGCAACCAACCAAAAAACCCCAATCAAACCCCACAACCAAAAGCAACTCAGCAAAGAACATATATTGTTATTAGGTTATCAGAATCCTGCTGCAGAAAAGAGCACAGGTCAGGTATATTAGACAGATGTTGAGAATAGCTCTGTTCTCTATCTTGCAAGCAGTTCTCAGGGTTAGCGATTGCTTTTGGCTTTTAGCATAAAGGTAGTTGGCAAAGTACCATGTAATAAATATTTCATCCATTATGCCTGTCTTATGAAGTATCACACACTTCTTCCTAGAATAGGTGCTCCCTCTTCCCTCCACCGAGATCAGACTGTGCTTTTACGAGTGGAATGGGTCTGTGGGAGAGTCACCCGAACTGCACTCTTCCTATCTTTTAAAAACAGGGAGATGAGAGATAAAGTTTCATAGGTCTGGAGAGAGCAGCAGTTTGTATTTCAGTCTGTGACACATCTGTCCAACTTGTGTATGTGGTCCATAACTCTCTGCCACAGCTTTGAAGGGAAGTGCTCCAGAGGACTTGGTGTGCTCTTTTCTGTGCTTTAGTGTGTAAGAGAAGACAGCTCTAAAATATTTGGAGGCTCTAAGAATCAGTGATGTAGAAATTAGGATGAAAACCCAGTACACCTTTTCCAGATGTGTAAAGAAGGACAGCATGACACTCATTCTTAAACCTAGCCTATACTTATGTTCCCTGCTAAATTGATGTCTAAGTAAATAGCTTTACTGGTGGAGTAGAGGAGACATGAGAATCAGATTACACTTTATCACAGAACTTGGTATGAAATCCATACTTTGTTGCCTGGACAGTGCAGTGAGATGGATATCTGTGGTAGTAATGTAAGAGGATGTTTGTAGGAGTGCTGTATGTCACAGACCTGCCCTGGATCAAATAGCATTTAAATACATTGTACGTGGGCTTTGATCAAGGACCACAGAGCCATGTCTAGCCCATGGAGAACCAGGAGACCCACTTACAGCCTGCCACTGCAGCAGGAAATGTTTTTCCCAGGTTATGGTTATGGTTTTACTATTATTAATGCTGCTGCTGTATAGTGCAGGATCACCCAACAGTACTAGTAAAAGCAGGATGCTATGTGGATACACAACTTACTCCTGTTTTCTGTTTAGCTGGAGAATTCCCAGAGTGACGGTTATGCTGCCTTTATGATTCTTTGCCAGCTGTGTAAAGACAATACTCGATCTGGCACACAGCCTGCCAGAAGGGCTGGAACAACTGAGACTCATGTGATTAGTCTGAATCAGTGCTGCTGTTTGTTTCACCTGGTTAAGACTAGGTGCTTAAACCCAGGTGATGTCTGATTGAGCCATGTCCTTAGGAAAGTCCCAATTTGTGCTTCTATCTGAAGATTCGATGTTCCCTCTGTGATCACCCTGTTCCCCACTGCAGAATTGTGCCATACAAGGCATTTTGTGACTTTTGTCATTGTGCCAATGTTTCAAGGCTGCCACAGTAATTTTAAAATCTAGGGTAGAGAGAAACCATTTTTTTTCCCTCCCCACAAAAATGGCCTTGTGTGGGACTTGTCTTAGGGTTAGAAAATTGTAACTAGTGTTTTGTATGATTGAGGCACTCCTGGTGTAATGCCATGAGGCACCAGGCAGCACCCCAGCACCCTGTCTGGCTTGACAGGGTGATGGAAGCAATGGAATCTCATTAGCACCACGCTCTGCCTGGGTTAATGAAGCCCTGCTAATGAACAATTTTGTGCTAGGTAGAGTAACCTCATGTCAGTAGAGTAACCAACCATGATAAAGTTTGGATATTAAGAGGGTTTGAAAATATCTTTTGTTATTTTTATTGACTATACACGTATATGCAACCTTGCTTGATCCTATTTCTCTTCCCCTTGCTCGAGGAATGTAGCTGGCCTGTTTGTAGCTTCTGACTAACAGCTTAATTCCAACTCTAACACAATTTTCTGTAAATTTATGATGTTCAGCCAAGCTGATATAATCATGTAATAAATACCTAGTTTTTCCATGATACTTTAGTTAAATATCAGACCTCCTTACAGAGTTTCAGAAGATGGGAAACACAGAGTGGGAGTTGCGCCTTGCAAGTCCTTCCGCAGGCCGGACCGGGCTGTGGAGAGCACCCCGGCTCGGGGATCGTGTTTGTGAGGGGCGGCACAGCCCGGGGTGACAGGAACCAGAGCGGCGGCGGCTCCGGGGCCGCTCCAGGCGGGAGGAGATGGCGTGGCCTCCCCTGAGCTGCGAGAAGCTCGGTGAGAGCTGAGGAAAAACTTTAAATGGGCCATAGCCTGGAGGTATTGTACTCTGCCTGGCTGACAGCCTGGGCCTGGAGCGCAGCCAGGGAGGGCGGAATGGGGCCCTGCGACTCTGCTGAGATGAATAAAATAAATAACCCCGCGCAGCGCCCCTTGCGCGCCCGAGCGGCCGCGCGGAGCCGGCAGCGCCCTGAGCGCGGCCTCCTCAGGGCACCGGGCAGCCGCGTCTGCTTTCTATTATTAAAAGAGGGAAATGAAGAAAAAAAAAAAAACCAAAACCAAAAAAACCACCCCAAAAACCAACCCCACAATGTAAACACTCTTACAATTGTTGTGGAAACTGGATATAACCAGGTTATTCAAAGGGGGGGAAAAATTAATCCATCTGTACATGCCAAGTTTGCCTTCACATCTGTTAATTGTACGGGGTGATTTGAGAAAAGAAATCGTGTTTTAGAGTCTGGTTCGGCAAAGGCTGTGAATGTGTAGTCTCGAAAAGAGGGTTAAATGTGCCCGTGTTCCACGAAGGCCTCACACATGCCGGATGCCATGGAAAGACACGGTGTTTTCCTGGGCTGTGCCGCGCCCGCCGGGCCTCCATGGGCTGGGGCTCCACAGCCCGGCCCGCCCTTGGCTGGGAAAGCATTATTGTTGTTCTCTCAGCGCTGTGTTGCTGTTATCCTGCCAGCAATATACGGGAAGAAGAAACGAGCCCTGTTTTAAAAAGTTTTGAAGGACAGAAAATGCCAGTGTTGTTGCTATTATTACATTTTAGGAGTGTATTGTCTTACTATGACCTTATTACGTTACTCTTACATCATCCACAACGTGACATTTCTGACTTCACTACAGTAATTTTAACATCAAATCTTTTACCTCACAAAATCTTTAAACAGCTGAGTTTAGCATAGAGACAGGTTTAAACGTAAAGACAGCTCTGGTTTGGCTCTGTGTGCTCACATGAGTGCCCATCTCTGGTGGCCTGTCTTAGAGAGCCATGATCCACTTACTGAAATTCTGATTTCAGTAGGAAAATATAAAACGTCAGAATCATTAGTTCAAACTGCTGTTTTCTGGTTTCTTGTCTGTTACTTGAAAATATCATCCCATTAGAAACACAATGGTGTCACTGCCCATTATTGTGGACTTCAAAATATTCAACAGGTTTGAGGGCAGTTTTGTTTGTTTCGTTGTTGCTGTTTGTTTCATTAACACTATCACCTGAAGTAATCATACATGAAAATCGCAGCTTCAGTTGTATAAGGTGAGTTTCTATGCTTGAAATCTGGAACATCAGCCCTAAAGGTAAAATATTTTCTTAATTCTATCACTTATAAAGAATCCAGTGCTTTCTATGTTTACAAGTAAATAAATCAGCCAATTTCCATTATGTTCTGTTGGGAAATTTGCTTAATTTTTACTGTTTAGAGTTGTTAATACTGAAAATAAATACAACAGAGGAAGAAAGCATGTTCTGTGCCTGCTCAAATGAACCCTTAACATATATTGGTTTTCTGAGTGGCCTTTTAATTTTAAACAACAAGCTCTTCTTATATAAAGATGCCTTTCATTAAGTTGTTTAGGTGTTTTTTAAAAGGAATTTTTTTGTAAACTTTATTTGTCAGTAGAATAATTAAAATGTAAATAAATGACTATTCAGTAACTGGAAAACCTTGCACACACACAACAAAATGGTTTAAATAACATCCTATTAAACAGTAGTCTTCATTATTGAACTGCTAAAGCTCAAGTTTTAAGATTCAAGGCCATTATCAAATTATGACACAATCTTCCTTTCTAACATCTTTAAAGCTACATATTTTGTAACTTTACATACATAAGTAAGTTTACATGCATATATGACACTTGGAAGCATTTGAACAAGATGCATTAATTTAATCTTTCAATGAGGTTTTGTACATATTGCCTTGCAGAGTACTTGGGGAGCATGAGTATTTGTGAAGATATCTGTGACATCTGTTCTTAATAATCTAACATCTTTCTTCCGTGTATGTTTGATAGACAACATATTTTTGGCAGTCTTTGTTATAGAATTGCCAAAATGTTGATATTGAGTGCCTTGGTTTTCGATGAGTACAAGCCAGAATGAGCCTTTTCAGAGACTCATCTTTGGAACCAATTTTTTTCTAGAAAGTCACGTGTTTCAACATTCTTTTTAGGTAATCAGAAATAGATTTATAATAGAATAAGGAAATTATTTCTGTTCAGGAACAGTTGTTCAAATATGTCTGCTCCCTCATCTTTACTTCTGATCTGTGTATTTTTAAACATAACAGTGTGTTAGAACTCCATCCAAGTATTGGGCCGTGGGATTTTGCTTCACTGGATCCTCAACCCTCCTAAATTCTTATTGTAAGTGCATTGATATGAGTGTATAAATGGCATTTCATTAAGGGTTTTCTGAGACTCAGATGTACGTAATAGTGTTGAGCACTGTGCTGTGCAGTTTTTAGAATTCCGAGTACAGAGTGAAAGGCACAGCCATGAGTTAAGGGGCTGCTTATAAAATATGTGAGAAGCCCCCTCTGAATGATCCATGTAAAGTCCAGATCACACCAGAAAGCAAAAAGAGAAAAAGTAAGAAAGTACCTCTGGGTACTCTGGATTAGCAATCTGACAGGAAATAAGGTTCCTGGGTATTTCTTTTCAGAAGCTAAGTGACTGTAATTTCTCTGAAATCACACCATCACATGATTAGGCACCTGTAGAATTCGGCTGGGATTAAATCCTTTTATTGCAGAGTTCCTTTCAAGTCTGTTTGTTGAATGCCTGGGAAAAATTCGGTAGCCAGGGGCCCACAACCTGTTCTGTGCTGGTGTAGGCTGATGTCCTCAGGGAAAGCTTTTACCCAGTCTAGCAAACCTCAGGGAGAGGGAGAACATGGCTTCAGACCTATCTGACAAATTGAAGAGGAAGATCAGGTTCCAGTTGGTGGAGAAGCAGTATAACCCACCTTTTCCTACTCTACAAGGCTGCAGCTACTTTTTCTGGGGAGGCCAGGAACAAGAGCAACAGGAGCAACAGGAATGTGTTCTGGATCACACACTATGATGACTGCATGAATCTTGCTGGTAAGTGCTGAACTGTATAGTCCTCCCATGTGGCATGTCAGAATGTATGTAGAAGCCAAGGCTTAGGTATGAAGAAAAATTCAAGGTGATAACTGAGGCATAGATCCTTCAGTGAGAGAGCAGTCAGGAGAGGGTTTCCAACCCCGTGCTGCAGTTTTCAACCTATGTGTCATTTTCAGAGCAGAACCTAAGTGGGAGCTGAGTGTGTATCAGCTTTATCCATTGGACCTACTCACCTAAAAAAGTTGTAATTTAGTCCTGTGTGACCAAAAATTAGTGATGGAGATATTTTGTACAACAGATACATGAGCCAAAGGTCTCATGTTTATATCTGTTTCAGAATCTGCAGAAAACAGCTGTGAAAAGCTCTTGCAGACACTGAAATCCTGGCCCTGTCAAGGTCACGGGGCATTTCATAACAACTTAGATCAAATCTTGTAACGTGATATTTAATTTTGACTGTGAAGGTTTCTCTTGTAGAAATCAAATTAATTATGCTGCTTTATCATTTTGCTCTGTGTTACAAATAGTTATTTGCCAAATTAGTTTTTATTTATAATCCTGTAACGTTCAGTGTAACATCAGTGATGAGAAAATTGCCCCAGTAGTGGAGAAACACATACCCTCAATCATTATCACCCTGACTCACTCCAGCTTTATTAGAATTTTATGTTGTTTCTTCCCCCCACAAGCCCCAGGCTGCTGTTACCCAAACTGAGATAGACATACCTTTCCTGTTGTAGAAGGAAATCCCTAGACATGAGACCTGTAGTAATGATTATTGTTCTGTGGCTCTGTGGATGGCTATGAATTCTTCTTTGTTCGGCATGAGGAAAGAATACACTTTATAATGCACAAGATACCAGCAAAATTTTTTCTTGAATTGCCTGAATAGTGTCACTCCCATATGTCACTGTGACAACAGACACACACATCAGAAAGTATTTCTGACTTGGTTTTTTGAGTACAGTTCTCATAGTGGTGGTATTTTTATTCCTGTCATAGTTTAGCTAAATGATTCACTTCCTATAGGGAAAAAAATTGATCCTATATTTTCAATATTACTTTTGGAGCACGGTTTGTTAAATCTGGTGTTTTGTACTGTGTGAATTTTGGCTTCAGCTGCCCCAATCTGAGGGCTCTATGTGCAGTCAATAGGAACTGGAAGTGCATCCTGATGCACCAGACGCTGTGTGTCAATCTGAGCCTTCAGATTTGCAACTATGAGAACAAGTCTGCAGCATTTATATAAGGGCTACAGCCACCTCCTGAAGGCCCCTTTTATGTCCTCCCTGCCATTTCCTAGAATGTAACTGACGTGTATCAGAGTTGACTCACTGACCTTAAATGAAGCGAGTATTGATACAAGATAATTAGTAAATATGCAAACAGGCATGAAACACGTCTGAAAACTAGGAGAGCAAACAACAAATACGGGCCGAGGGAGGCGCGTCCCTTTGCAACGATGTGCAATTTGGCTTTCTCTCAGTAGATGTCAGCAGCGCTACAAACTTGCCCAGCTCGCCACTTTGAGAGCTCTTCTGTTTACAATTTTTATTCGTTCACAATTTCAAATTCAAAGGATTCAAAGGAATATCCCATCTAAAACCAGTGGAAACTATTGCCCTCTGAAATGGGTTTAGAGACTTCTGTTTAGCATCTTAGAATAATATTGTATTTTCAGTAATGCTCTTTTTAAATAGAGAACTTAGAAGGAGCTTATTGCTACATTTTTAGAATTTTCTGAACATTTACCTCACATTTGCCCTCCAGGCAAATGTGAAGAAATATAAGATGTCTAATATTTTGCTTCTTTCTGTGAAGTAAATCAAAACCGTGGGAATGTTTTCATATAATTTGATTTACTCCTGTCTCCTACAATACATCTTCAACTCTGTTCAATTAACTCTCTGCCTGCTATAAGAAAAGGGTGCAATCATATTGTGACTGAAAGCAACAGCAAGTGTTCTGTTGGATCTGCTGGGAGTTGTCAGCCGCAGAGGAGTTCACAACCACAAAGGAAGGATGTGGAAGGAAGTCTGTTGGGTATAGAATTTTGTGTGTGTATGGCAGGGAGAGAAAAGGGTTGTTTATTTCTGTGTGTAAGGAATATTCATTTTGCTGCATATTATAAAATAAACAGAAATATTTCTAAATCGCCATGTACATGGAATGGGGACAAGAAGATAATCCAGTGTNTTTTTTTGGTAGTATACTAGGTACTTGTCAAGTGTGGCAGAGTTGTACTTTTGGAAGTTAAGATCATACTCTGAGACAGGATCAGAAAAAAGGAAAGCAGCATTGGCCACTTTCCCACGTCTGCCACCATCTTATTTACAAGAGCTCCAAAATGAGCAGCACTAAGAATTAGAGGCCAATTCAACCACAAGCAGTGCTGGGGACATTTTGTGTGGCAATTGCTTGTCTCTTAGGAAAATAGGCTGTGACTGTTTTATCTTGACTGCAGGGTGTGCCTACACGTGCTGTAAGCCAGCCAGAATTGGCCAACTCCAGAGCCAAACTTCTCTAACCAGAGATGCTTATTTCTACACCTCCCTGCAACCCTACCCTGCCCCCCCAAATTTGGAGGGGAATCAGGTGTAGTGATGTTAACTTAGTAAAGGGAGATAAAGAGCTGTGCTCCCTGAGCTGTTCATGTGTTATTGTCAACAACACTTTCGATTATCACACTCTTAGCAACATTGTATTGTTTTCCATGCCACCTTCAGAACCTTTTCATTTCCTGTATCACATGCAACTTTACTGTGCATTGCCTTCAATCTGTAGGATGAGGGCCACTATGTCATACTATTCCCTTTATATTTGTTCCCCAAACTATCTGTTCTTTCCCATGATCTGTTCCTTTTGGTGTTCTTTCCTTTAGTGACCTCTCCCACCTCACTATCCTCTGTTCCTGGCCTTAACAACTGGACTTTGATAGTCTTCTGCTTGTCAGTTGATCCATTCTGTATCAAGCCTTTTTGTAACTGCACTTCTTTCATGACCTCACTGGAGTCGCTGGGAGATGCTCTCTGGCAGGCCAGCACTGCCAAAGGAATAATTACTAATTCTAGGGATGGATCCAAAACACAGGGGAGCCAGTGGAGTTTGGGCCCCCCACATGGGCCCATTGATGTCTGGATCTCAGCCTGGGTAGATGAAGCAGACAAGGAGAAGCAGTTTGCCAAACTGAGCATAGGGTACATGGCTCCAGGGTGATGAGGCAGCAGCAATGCACAGCATATTTTCCCTCAAGGCATCTGTTGGCAGCAGTTTGGGAACTTAACCAAATGACCCCAGTGTAATGCTGTTCTGCTCTCTCCATTGTTCTGGGGTTCGTTCTTACTTGCATAGCCCGAAGGAGCAAGCTGGTGGCTTTGGCTCTCTCTGACTCCTTTGGCTCTCCTTGCTGAATGGATCTGTTTCTGCCGCCCTTGTTCAGCTGTTGAGCAAGTCTGTTTCTTAGGTTTTGGCTTGCTCTGCAGGGCATGAAGTAGGGAATGCTGAATCTGCTGGTGCTTTGAGGAACATTAGATTTGGAGGGGCAGTCTTTGCCACTAGTGTCTTCATGAATGTTGTGCAAAAATGTCTTCCTAGCCCTTGCTGAGGTTATTGTATTATTAATTATGTTGTGAATTTGCATCCAAGAATATCAGACAGTCATGAGCTAAACACACACCTGTGCAAAGTTAAGCAAGAGTTGTCCCTATGTTACAGGGATTGAAATCAAGGTGCAAAAATAATATGAGTTAGCTCAGAGTTTACACAAAGGCTCAAGCAATTTGGCTTCAGACTGACAGGAAGTCTCTCCATCTTCAGGCTTGTGCATAATGACAGAGCCAGAAGTACTAAATAAAGTGTAGTGCTGAACACTGGGTTAGTTTTCATTGTCTTCATGTAGGTCTCCTAGGAAACTTCTAAGAAATGAACTTTTGCAGGAGGATTGGGCACACAGTGATACTGCTGGGTATTTTGGGATTGTAAATAATTGGTCACACGGTAAAAAATGAATGTTCCTAACTTCATACATACTGCAGTATGAAAGAAGAGATGCTGACTTAGTTTAACATCATGCCTTGTGACAACTGTTTCAAGTCATGATCGCTACACTGGTGGACTGGATTAGATGAAAAAGGAGGTGGTGGCAGGACTGAGTTTTCATTTAAAAATGACTTGACTGAAAGAACCAGCATAATTTTTTATTAATACTAACAATGCTGAACATAACATCAAAGCAAGGTTTAACTATTACACAGTTGCATACCTAACATGAAAAATAAGACCTTTCTGTGTGCGCACAATTTTCTGACACTGATTTTGAGGCCTTTATATGCATCAACAATAATGGACCAATCCAGCCAAAATTTGCTTCCACAGCTGCTGGTCTTAGGAAGTTCCCTAGGCCTCCTGTGCTCTGCAGCTGTGGAGGCTATTCCCTGCTCTGAACGAAGGAATCTCCCCTCTCCTGTGACTGCAAATGCTGAATGAGACTTCCTGTAACACCCTGTTCAGAGGGGCAGAGCTGACAGCCAAAGGGCATTTTAGTCCTTGTAGATAATGACAGATGATGCATAACCATGAGCAAGGAACCCCTTAGTCCGAAAACAGGGAAAGAGATTTTGGGGGAATTACTATAGAAATTCATTGCCCAAAGGTCTTGGGGCTGGTTCAGCTCCAGAGAGAGTAAGGAGGAGAGATTTTAAGTATCAGTTGAAAGAAAAAGTCATCTGGCATATTAGAGTATTGTGATATCTTAGGTGAGTGTAAAGGGCCCATTTCTGCACACACAGTAAGAGTAAAACCTGGAGAACTGCTGTGTGGAATGCTTCTTCCAGAACCATGCAAAGCTTGCCTACTTTCATTCAGCTATAAAACTGTCAGTTGCAATTTTCACATGAATTCCTTAATTTGCACCTTTGAAATGTTGAAGCCCACTTACGGTTTTGCAAGTGAAACCTGATGGTTTCAAGTGTGTTTCAATTTGAGCTTTTAACATTCTTGTTTGAACCTGAAACTCAAAGTGAAATCTAGGAGTTGCAAAAGCACACATAGAATACAGACAAATTGCAGGAAAAATTCCCAAGAACTGAGCAAACCAAACTTGCAAGATTTCCCATAGTTCAGGCTCTCTCTGTTTTTGAAAATTATCTTAGTCTCCTTTTTGTCACATGGCTGTGGAGGCTCTGAAGGTGGAGCCTGTGATGGTGGGAGCTGTCAGGAGCAGCACTGTCAAAGACCTGCAGTGTCTTTCCATGGTCAGCTATTGTCCTCATGGGGACAACAATTCATCCAAATCCATTTGTCTTCAGATTCCATACATGTATTAGAAAGGCAAGAACAGTTTAAGCTCTCTGGATAATGTGTAACTGAAGCTAAAGAGACAAGGTTTGAAGTCTGTTTTGAAGCAGGGAAGTTTTAGTAACTGATCTGCAATTAAACAGAGCTAGGTGGTGAAAGAGCAGAGTAATGATGAAGTTTTATCTAATTTCCATCCCTGCAGCACTTTTGGTTGGAAAACAGAAAGTAACCATGCCTTGTTATTGTATGAAATAAATAAAACAAACCCAGAATGCTGTGGTAGTTTTTTGATCTCTAAAGCATACAAAGCTGAAACCACCACATGCAAAAACCATCACAAGAAGAGCGAGTGCAAGCTGAAAGGTTGGTGATTCTTGCTCTCTGCAATGCACACTGCTCACAGTTCTCAGCACTGAGAACTCAGCTGCCCTCTGGGGAATTGATAGGAAGTCCTGGCTCTGCCTGAGTCAATGGGAATTTTGCTGTGGACTTCAGGGAACTTCAGAGAGCAGTCTTTGTTGTGCAATGTATTGTTTCTGACTCTTAAAACCTTGCAAAATCTCATAGTTGGGCAAATAGGCATTTTTAAGTGCTCTGCATCTTCTGCCTAGCGAGCATGGGAAGTTAAAGGCAACCCCATGTTCACTAAACCTGGCTAGGCTCCTGGTGGTGACATGCTGCCTTACCCATGGAAATGAAATACAGAATATAGAAGTGCTATGACTGGCAGTGGTCTCATGCTGCTCCTTCTTTTTATTTGAATGTTCTGTCACCTTCCTTTGCCTGTGCACACAGGCTTTGGCAGTGCATGGAGGAAGGACTCCTGTCTTGTTTGGTCTTTAGACATTAAGGTCCCCATCCTCACTCCCATGTGGGCCTCAAGTGGTAGTTGTCAGAACTGATATTCAGTTATATTACCCAGATAATTTAAAGTCTGTTAAGTAAACTGGTATCTCTGATTGTAACATTAGTAACAGGGAAATGCTGTGTTCAGCAAGCAAATAAGGATTAATTTGGGGGCCCTGTTCCTGGCTATCCTTAGATATGTATTACCATCCCTGCAGAAGATATAAGAGTTTTTCTCTCTTAAGAATATGTTTTTGTCAGCTTTGAATGTGTAGGCTGCCAATATTGTTACAAAAGTTTTTATTCTGTTCACTCCATTTGTGAGTTCTTCCTGCTAAGTCAGCCAAAAATTTATTTTCACTGTATATGAAAGGTCTGTCTGTTTTCAGTAGTTATATTTGGGGGAAGGTGAAATTTAATTTGTTGGCTGCTTAAAATCTGTGTATTCATAAGTGAGATAGCTGGGGTTCTTCATGTCTCCTTCCCTTGTGTCTCTACATCTGCAAGGCTTAGGTACAAGGATGAGATCTAGAGTCCTTTGGAGGACTTAAAAATAGAAAATGAACATACTGTATCTATGGCACTTAAGTAAGTGTACCTAAATAAATGTACAGATGAAATGACAAAAAGCTGGCAATAAAATGACATGAATCCTGAGGTACATATTTCTTGTATAACATGTTGGTAGGGGCTGTAAAACAGGTCCCTATGTTCTTTTATAGCCAAAGCTCTAGATAAGTGGGGTCTTAAGTCTAAATTCACAGCCTTAGTACCTTCCAATAATCTGTTCTAGTGGGAAAAGCCTTGCTGAGGAAAAAACAACACTTAATTTAACAAGAATTTGAAAATCACTTCAGCAAAACAAAGCATTCTTAAGGTGATATGCCAGGCTGAATTGACCTTATAAGGTCCATGTGAGGAAATACAATGATATTATTTCCTCATATTTTGAGGTTTAGTTTTTTCTCTGGAAGCTCCAAAGAAGTTATATTTGTAGAGGAAGCAGCTGAGACCTTGGATGTAGATGAGATCCTGAACCTTTCTCTTCAGGAAAACCAAACAAAATAAAATGTGCGATTTAGTTCTGTAGTGCCTCATCTGGAAAAACTCTCTGAAGATTGCATTGTGTTCATAAGTATGACACAAAATCAGCAGAGTGTTGCTAGTGGTATAGGATTTAGAACATTAATTTAAGACAGAAAAGTAAGCAGGAAGAGAATTTATTGCCAAGGGTGTAGGATTTGCTTTGCCAGTGTTGTAACCAGCCTGTGAGTGCTCTGTCTGAAGCCTGCAAAGTGAGCACATAATGGAGCTACCCACAGACTATGGGTTAAATGCCAGCTGTGGTTGATGCTTGTTTTTTCTCTCCAAGTATAGCTGAATAAGGAAAATTATATTTAAGCTTGTTTTAGTTGGGAATGTGACACATCAAAAAATCGCCAGCTTATTTTCCCAGTCTTGCTTTCTGCAAAATCCCAAATAACTTTAGTTGCCTCATAAAGCCACGGTGATTACAATGTATTTATTTATTATTATCTATGCAGACACAAAATGACCTCAGCAAAGAAGAAGCCAAAACAATTCCTTGATTTTTGGGAGAAAAATCATTCAGCCCCCATCTCTCTTCCACCTGCAGGCTCCTTTTGAGGGCTGTGACTTCGTCTTATGTTTCAGCAGGAAACATTTTTGGCTGAGATTGAACTCTCTGGAGTGTGTGGATCTTACAGGTATATTGTCAAGTGGAGTTTGTATTGAACATGGGGTGCTTCACTTGACTGTTCCCTGTAAAATTACATTTGTGATTTTCAATATATGACTAGTTAGTTATGTTTTGTTATTACACAATTTCAAATAATATAAAAGTTAAAGGGATGAAATACTTTTTGAGCTGTGTAGGGGGAACGTGGGACCATGTTCACTTCAGCAGAGAGCTGAGTAAATTGTTGAGAAGCATGATAAAATAGGATTGTACAGCCTTGGAATTCTGTGTGTATTAATGGAATACGGAAATACGTTCCATTAATTTCTAAGGGATATTAACTATGTATTAATGAAGGGGCCTGAGTTCTGTTCAGTGTCATGGATGATATAATTGGAGATCATTAAATGCTGTATTTAGGTATTCCACCCAATCATGTTTTGCAGTGAAAATCCCAGTGCCAGAGCAGAAACTCTTTTAATGAAGTACCAACAGTGGCCACTTCTTACAAGGTTAGGCATAGACCCTCTCAAATTTTGGAAGTTGGCAGCTTAAGAATACCTTGTATTGGGTTATTGTGGCATATTGCTTTCACCGACTGATCAAATCCCTTTCACAAGACATTCTCACTTGTGAGTTCCACGTTTGTTTGTTTGTTTGTTTAATTTTCCATGGTACTCCTACTTTATTCATTTATTCTGAAAGACAATAACTACTCATTCAATTAAAATGTTATTTTATTTTTTCACTGCATAGAAGCTTTTTCATGTCATCTCTTTCTAGAAAGATTTCAACCAAACAAAGTATCTAGAGTTAGAAAGTACCAAACCATCTCTGTGTAATACACTCTGTCCTCCACTCCATTGGCAGAAGAGCCATGACTGGATGTAATGTGCTGTCAAGGCTCAAGAAGAAAAAATGTAATTACAGATTGAGATTTAAAAAAGTGACATGTGAGATGTGCTTGCCAAAGATCACAGCCTAGTAAAGCGATATATAAAACAATAATGCATCTAGAAAAAGAATTTCTGTTGTAGATATTTTGCAGCAAAACATTTGGTCAGGATCTACAGCGTTAGGCTGCAGGAGGTGGGGATTTGTACAGGCACTGTGGGTAAGGAAGTGCCTCAAAGGGGAGAGTGGGTGCTGCTGAGAAAGGATTTACTGGGCAGGCAAGTTACAAAGTTCTGTGGTGATCAGTCAGGGTGCTGGATATATTTCATACTTTTATTAATGACTTTGGCATAAAAAGGTGATGTTGAGGAAATTTATTGATGGTACCAGTTGGTACCTATTACTAATGCAGAACGGGCAGGAATTACCTAGAGAAAGAAATGAATGGCCTCAAAGTTTGGACTAATAGGAACAGGCTGAAAGTTAATGGAGTGAAGTGCAAGATCATGCACTTTGGGATCAGTGACAAACTCTGATATAAACTGGAGCTCATGGTTTGGAAACAGTGGAAGAAGGGACATATCTAAGGATCAGGGGATCACTGGATGGCAATATTTTTCAGGCACAAAGGGCAAGTGGAATTTGAGATTGACCAGATCTTCCCAGCTGAAATCAGTAAGTATTTTTACCTCTCAAGGCATGATGAAGCTGTATCTGAATACCATGTATAATTCCAGTTTTTCTTGTTGAAAAAAAGGGCAAATCAAGATTCAACAAGTCCACAGAAGAGTTACTGGGATCATGAGAATGATAAGCTTTTTCTGTAAGAAGAAACTAAATTGGCAATGGTTTATTTAGCCTAGCAAAATGAAATTTGAGCTGTGATTTATATTCATGGGAGAAAGTATCAGAAAAGCAGTGCTAGTTAAAAGACAACAGTTGAAGACAAACAAATTGATATAAGCTGTTCTTGTGGAAATATGAGCTGCAGTTTAGGTTTCTAAGTAGCAGAAGGTCCAGATTCTGGAACAAACAGTGACATGGAATAAGAACAACTACAGATGTTACTATGGAGCACCATCCATTTATTAGAGTAGTTCACTTTCCTGTGGCTGAAGCTGATGGTGTGACCCAAAAGTCTTATGGAGAAGCTTCATAATTTTTTGCTTGATCCTAAGTTATGCTTCCTTGATTAGTGCTTGAATGGCAGTTTTGTAAGGAGTGTGTAGAAATTGCATCAGATTTGCTTTTTGATTAAATGATTAAGTGATTAAATTAATATATTTTCATTGTAGTTGGTTGAATCTTCATGCTGTGGGGAAAACTACCCTTTCTGGAAAGCCACAGAATTTACCAATCCTTATAGTTTTGCAATTGAAGGCATTAAAGGTCATCTGTCATTATCCTGCTGAAAGACTAGAAAATCAGTGTGCAGAGCTAGAAGCTGTTGCACAGTGCCGTCATGTATTTCAGATTTCATGGTCATAATTTATCTTTCTAGAATACTCATTTTTGCACCAATTAATAGTACAAATGGCATACTTATTCCACTTAATACATTTAGATGGACAAGAGATTTCTACTTTCCAATAAAGAAAATATTTCACTTTCCCAGTTTAACCTGTGTTTATAACTTGCTTAAAAATACCTTTGTTAAAGGCCCTTCTCTGCTTCTATCTCAAGTACCCAAGGACAGAAGATGTCATGAAACCAGAATAATTTTCTGTGCATGAAAAAAACTCTCTTAACTTATACACAGACAAATTCTTGTTGATAAACTTGTCAACATATTCATGGTCTAATCAGAATGACATAGTATTCAAAGAAGAATCTTTCGTAAGTATTTCCCATTCATAACAGTAGAATGCAGCAGTGTATGAAAATAAATACGCTGCATGGAAATTCATGTGGATGTCAATCAGCGTTTTATGTTCTCTGATCAAGTTGTACCTTTATCTTCTAAAAGCTGCTGTAATACTTCTATTTCAGAAGAAAAACAATTGTCCCCCTGGCAGGATTAAGCCCATGACAATTCTTGCCTTACCTCTTTTTTCTCTTGATGTGTGTGTCACCATAGGTTTGTGTATGTAGGGTTTTTAAAGCCCAGGAATGCCAAAACCTCTCTTCTTTTAGCCAGATGTTTCATTTTAGAAACATCTTTTTCCATGAAAGTAAAGTAGACTCAAACTTTGAAAAGTGGATTGCCATAAAATAGATATCTGAGTAGTTGCAACTGAAATTTAAGTTCTGACAAAAACAAAAAATTACACCAAAGGTGCTTTTAAGTGATTATTTGTGTGCTAATTGGGTAAAATTCTTTCTCATGCACTAACGTTTGTGCAGCTGTTTGTCATATGTCTTGAAAAGTTCAAGATGCAGTACTTTAGATGCTGTGCTCCTTTTGGTTTTAGGAGAACCTCTCTTGAAAGAGGGGCTTTTGTACAGGGAACTTGCTAGGCTCATTACTCACCCGAAGGATGGTGATGGTTTTCTATGTTTATGACTCAAAATTGTAGAACCCTCAGTCTCAAAGTTTACATCTTGCTTTGACACAGTAATGCTTTTCCACCTGAAGCACTTACTTGCAATGACTTCTGCAGCTGGGACAATTCTTGAATTGTGAAAAACTCTCTGTACATGTACCGATGCACTGTAGTTCAGATAAATGAGTAACATTGTTGATCAGATTGTCCAAATGAAATGCATAAACACTGGGATTTTTTAAATTTATGCTCTTCTACTCTATATGGAATGCAAGTTAATGCATTGTGACATTTTCACACATCTCTCCTCTACCATCTTAATCTGACTGCATGTTTCACAAATAATCTGACCTGTGTGCAGCAGTCTTGAAGTTTTTGGCATATAGGTCATATAACATTTCCTTAGTGAATAATTACAACAAATGACTTGTTTTTAGGGTCATCTAAGTAAGGAGAAATGCCTTACTGGATCACAGGAGCTCTGTGGCTCCAGCCCTTGCCACAGGAGACAGCGTATAGTGAGGTTGCAGGAGCCAAGACATTTGCTGTGGTGTGTTCTTACACTCCCCCACACCTGCAGTTGTTATACTTGGATATTGGTGTGCAGCCTACCAGTAATTATTGGATATTATCCACTTACAGACCTATTGTCCATGAATTTGTAGAATCCCTTTCTGAACCTACACTCTGACCTTACCTTCTCTTGTGGTGGCAAGGTCAGAAATTGTATTGCCTACTAAGTACTTTATCTGTTTTGTATTACATGTTCATTTAGTGCCTCCTAATGGCCTGAAAATTGCAGGGGTTTTGTGACTAGAATGTCTACATTCATTTTCCACAATTCTTCAATAATTTGGGGAATCCTGAATGTATTCCCCCTTAATCTTCTATCCAGATTGATAAATCCTAGACTTTATAGTATCAGCTTGTAAGTTAACTGCTGCAAACTCTATCTCTACATCCTCTATTTCTACTATTTATTTGTCAAGGTGCAAAGACCAGAACCCATATAATTTCTCATGTTGAGTTAAAATCTGATATTGCTGATTTCCCTAAGGCTGTATTTCATCCTCTCTTGGGTTTAATAGCATCTTTTCTTTGGTGCTTAAAGGTAATGGTAAAATCACTGAATTTCAATTCTCTAGGAAAATGGACAGTGCAGTAGAAGGATTAAAAGTAAGTAGCATAGGTGCTGACAAAATAAAACCAGAGAGCTAAATATATAGTTGCTTAGGCTTCTCAGAAAGAATCAAGTTTGAATGGATATGGAATTAATTATATGAACCTGACAAAATAGGTGAGTAGAATCTATACATGTGAAAATAGAGGGAGGGTTTGATAAAACTGGCTATAACTTTAAAACTTATTTTTAAATTAACATGAGTTGGTTGTATCTTAATGAGAAAGCTGCAGCCATCTATATGAAACATGGAACTAACTGGATTATTTGTCATGATAAAGCAATTGCAAGCTAGCTCCTAAAATTAGTTTTCTAGTGCAGTAATCCTATGACATGAAAAGGTGATAAAGAATGTAGTAGTTTTGAATGTGACCTCATCATTACCTGTGGCTTCTGTGTTGGAGGTTTAGAACAAAGCATGGCCATGGCTGTGTTAGGGCTGATGCATCCCACTGGTTTCACCCGTGTGGAGTAGTCAGCCTGACTGACTTCTACTGACTTCCTGTGCAATTTAATAAAAATGAAAACATTCCCAGTTCACCCTCGTGACTGGTACTGAAGGTTGCAATTACAATTTCCTGGTTGAGAATTTCCTTCTGAGCTAAGAAGCTGACTGTGCTCTTAACTCCAATAAAACTAGTTTAATCCAAAAGCTCTAATCTGATCCATAGCATTCTGAGTTACCTGACTAAGCTCAAAAGACAGCCTTACTGAGTCCTTCCCTTTTTGGGGTGATTTGGTTTTTTTCCCCCATCTTGTTTCTGGTCTTGTTAAATATTGCCCTTTAGCAAATATCAGTTGCTAAGCTGGTAATTTTTTTCTAGGTTTCAGCTTCTCTTTCTATCTCCCCCCTCCCTCTCTTTCTCATCAGACCCAAATTCCCAATGCCTAGGGATTATCACAGTTCATATTTTTCCACTTTTCCTCATTTTCTTATATTTATTTTGTTCTTTCCCTAGCTTTGTCTCTGGACATAGATGGTGTTCTCTCTTATTTTGGAATGGTCTTACAAAACAATATAAAGAAACATAGCTTTATCTTTAGTTTGGCAACTGCTGGTCTTCTTCACATGCTTAAGAACAGCTGGGTAAGAAATTAAGTACAAATCAAAGGGAACCCACAGTCTGTAATGTATGCTGAGTTAACTGCCTTTATCAGTCCTCAGGCTCTGCCCTAAGAGGAGCTTCATGATGCAGCTACAGGTAGAGAAGTGAAGGCCAAGTTAAGTTATGCAGTTTGTGGTGTGTAGGAGCAGCTGCAGAAGTTACTGTGGAGTGACAGACATATGAGAGGTACATGTCACTGCAGGTGACATGGTAGTGTGTGAGGAGCACGGGTATCTTTGTGTTTGACTGATGTTGTAATCCACCTCTGGTTGCCAAACTGATTGCAGGGATGTAGAGAGTGCCCTCCCTGGGCAAGTGCTGAAGGACATGCCCATGGCTGACAGTCATCATCCTGGAAGGAAGTTTGAGGCTAGAAGGAAGCAGAGGCACTGTGACTGTTGGTGAGGGTAGTGGGGGATGCAAGATGTTCCAGTGGAAGGGAGAAACAAACCTAACTGTGATTTTTGGTTTTGCTTAAGAAGAGGAAAAAGTAATCTTGGGTATAGATATGAGGTAATAGAGGCAGAATGGAAAAAGCTCCCTGTACTTGTGACTTGGTTCTTTTTCATTATTTTAAAGCAGAGCAGTGTTTGGTCTACAGCTGTGCCTTGCACTGATGAACCTATGCGGGCAGCTTCTCTGCCCCATCTCCTTCAGGTTTCAGGTGTCATCTCCTCTGCTGACATGTGCTTCATTCCTTCCTTCTCCCATGACTTGTCTTCAAAGCCACAGGTAAACCAATTATATTTCTCTAGCCAAGCCTAAAAAATGGAAAACAAATAATATTCTGCCTCTATAGAGAAAAAATAAAGGGAAATAAATAAATAGATAACAAATATGGAACAAAAATGTAGGTTTTCCTTTCTCCACATTTTCCTAGTCATTCTTTAGTGTGTAGGAATAACTCATTTCTCATTTCCACCACTAATAAATGCTGATAGCACTTTGAAGTCAAGACCACATATCCCATGGTGTCCCCCCAAGGGCATTTCCCAGGAGTACAAAGAGCTCAGAAATTTTGAGGCTGTGTCACAAGGGAAGTGTTGCAGGGGTAGGACTCTTCAGTCTTGTCTCTTCATTCTGCAATAAATGTAAGATAATGCCCTTTGCTGAGTTGATAATTTGAGGTGAACTGAGCTAAAACTGAGATAAAAAAAATCTCTGCTACCTTTCCACCTCTCTTACACTATAACAATGTATGTGCTTCACTCCAAGCTATTGTTAGTCTTTACTGCACCCCTGTCTTACAGGGTGAGGCTGATATTTCTGATTCTGTGTTCTATGTACTGAAATATAGAATCTAGGGCTGCCCACATATAGGGCTGGCTGTGATGGTAGGCAAGTGCATGCAGACACATTTCTGCAATGCTTTGTTCTGGGGTAAGAGTAGTGCTGGAATTCCAGCAGTGCAGCAGCTGGAATTAAGTTCTCTCTGATTTACTCATGTGGGCTGTGTGATCTGATACAGAGCTATAATCTGCATAAGGACATAGATTATTAATGGTAATATACTTATCTACTTCTCTTTCTGTTACTGCCAAAACATTATTTATATCAGTAACTCTCACTCACAAGTTATATGAGGAAATGTTTCCTTTTCTTAGTTGTAAACTTACCTAAATGAAACTGGACTCTAAACGTGTGTATATAACTCTTGACCTTGCATTCTGAAAAGTGGAGCAGGTCCTCTTTTTTCTTCAAAAGATCTTCACTTGATTAAGGAGTTTTCATTGCCTAAGTTCTGCTAGTCACATCACATATAGCAAAAATAAACACACAGCTGATGAATGGAGGACAAGTTACAAGGCTGGGGGGTGGGGGTGTCACCTACATCTGCACAGGAAAATTAAGATTTATTCTTGCTTTTTTTGTGTGTTTGTAGTATGTTTCTTGTAGCCAAGCTGAAGTTCTGCATTTAAACACATAATTTTATCATTTAAACATGATAATTTTAAGTACAAGGGTAATCCCATTATTTACATAATCAGTAAGATTTGCAAGAGCTAATTTGCAAGACTTTGCTGAGTCAAAGCTTTAATTGCATACATTTTTTAAAATCCTGCAACCCTTCAGACAGTGACCCAGGCACAGGATCTTTGCACTGGCCTCCTAACGTATCAGGAGCAGCATTTGAAAACATTATTTTACTTAACAGATGTGAAAATTAATTAAATTAAAAGTAGCTGTGAATTGTTTTCAACAGATGCCTAACGTTTCAAATTAGGGTCAGCATCATTATTGTCCCTTTACACCCGAGAAAAAGGAAACACATAGAAGTGCTTGCAAGAGTATTAGAACTAAGGAAACTTAGGGAAGTCTTGTTGGTTCATCCTCTGAATCCAGGTCAGAGCCATAGCCAGAAGTCCAGACTGCTTTGAAATTCTGGCTAAATATACTTTCATATTTGTTGTAATTCTCTCTCCTCAATCAAATTAGATATAAGAATTGGAGGCTCAGTCATATATGTCTTGAAGCTTAGGGAAGTCTTCTCATGAGTTTGTGGTGGCTAAGAGTGAGCCTTCAGTTCCCAAAAGTCATCTGTTACTTACTGTGTTTTCCCTGTGTCAGGTGTGTTCTATTTCTATGGACCTATAAAAGAGAAACAGTTTTATTTAACAGTTTGATTAGTGGGAGGTTAAACTAGGAGGGTGTAATTTATTTAGTACTGCCTCTTTTTAGTCAGTCTTTTTTTGTGATTATCTGGAAGCATTACTGCTTCTTCATTTATCGTAAGTTTAAATATTTAGAGGGAAATAACAGACTAGCAGTGAAACCAAAAAATGTAATTTTCTTGACAACCTGGCTAATTTAACAAAAACAGTGTATTAATGGAAACAAAAAATATACAAATGTTTGTTGGACCTACATGTATTTGAATCATTCAGTTCAAAGGATTTGAAAGCCAGGCTTGTATTCTTGTACTGAGATGCAGTCATGAGAGAAAATGATTGCACTTCATTTAGGTATTTCTTCAAGTTACCCAAAGGCATAATATTTGCAACCCCTATTTAAATACCTGATGAAATTAATTTAATTGTAAGGAAGCTGTTTGGTATTGTTATGGCACTGTATGTCTTCACATTTGACAAGTACCAGCATTTAACCTTTTAATTGAAAATTACTTTGGGGATTGTGCCAGAAACTGCAGATTGCAAACACTAACCCCCATCCCTGCCTCATGTAACACAATAGGTACAAAGTCAGAGGTCCTTGACGGGCACACTCTGGGGCTGTGTGGGTGGGAAGTTCTGTGCCCTTCCAGAATTAGCTTCTTTCTGCTCCAAAGGTTGGTTTACAGTTTAAGGATTGTCTCAGTATCTTTCTATGCAGATACTTACAGAAAGTAAACATATTTCCCCTTACAGAAGTGTTTTCTGTGGGTATTCTTTAAGGTAGGAGCAGTGCTTCAAGGGGATGAAAAATGTATTACTTTATGATGTCTGGATTTTTGAATATGTGGATTATTATACAGGGATGTCACAAGAAGTGAGTCAGGGAGAAGAAGTACTCCTTTACTCCTTCCAAAATAATTGGAGTTGGAAGCTGCAAGAAGGCAGTGAAAATGTCCAGTAGTACTGGCCCTGCATAGCTGGGGTCATGCAGCCACAGTGGCTCCTAGGAGAGGATGAGTGCAGCTCCAGACTGTGCCACAAGGACTGTAAGATTCTTATTTCAAGGCTGCTCACTCACTGTGACTGTTTTGTGAGCTCTTTCAAATATAGGTCAATTTATGAGACCACGTGCATGAGTGCTGAAAATTTTGTGTGCAAGTATGAGCTATGGTTTGGTGAAACCAGAATGCTTCCAAACTGATCCCATATAAATTCACTTGAAGAAGTGTGCAGTGGTATAAACCTTTTCCAGAGGGGAGACTCAAGAGAAATGAGGAATTGTAGCTAACATTGTTCTGCTGCCTGGTAGTGGAGCTGCAGCTTTAGGTGACTTGTGTTGGTAACTTGTCTTTTCCTGGCCAGGTTTCACAGAGTCCCATAGATGTTGGGTTGTTATATATAAATGTTGGAATTTTAGTTTCAAAATACAGTCAAATCCAGCATAGTGTTTAACTGGAAATATAAAATGTTAAGAAAGAAATCTTGTCAAGTAAGGAAGAATTTGGTCTGTTAATAAACTGGGCATGTGTAAGTACCCTGAGCATGGGAAGTAATATGTGATGTTTTGTAAAAGTGGGGGTTAAACTGTGATTATAGGAATAAGAGGGAATACACTAAACTTGGTTCAGTGACTGTGTACTACAGAAATACACATGACAAGCTAAAGGAACATAGAGCCTCTGGAAATAACCAGTAGTTATTGTAGTTACAGTTATTGTAGTTACTGTTACTGGCAGAGGCCTGTTTTGTGCATGTCATATGCAGATAAATTTTCTGAAAGGATCTACTTATATAAACTTTTTTTGTGCAAGTAACTTTTGTTGATGCTACATCCTCAATCAGATCATTCATGTGAGGAAGCAGAATTAGGCAGCAAGCTAGGGCCATTCAGCTTCTCTTTTCAAATCTTTGTGTGTTGGTCTTGTAGCCAAAATGAAAATGCAGTGCTTCCCACCACCTTTACTGCAAATTTTGGTTTTGTGAAAGGTCAGCACATGAATGTGTCTTGTAACATTACACATTGCCTTTACTCAAAAATTCACATGCACAGGAAAACTGACAAAACAGTTTATTTTGGAAAATGAGTAAATCCAAATGATGGATACCATGTGTCAAAATAATCCTTAGTGCACGTGCTTGAGTTTTCACGTGGACAATTTTGAAAATAATACTGTGGAAACTAGAGAATCAGTTTGCCAGGGAGCAGGTTTAAGCCTCTTTTCAGTACTGCCTGCAAGATGTGGTCTCTTTTAGCAAACATAGAGGCCAAGCATGTCCATCTTTACTTTAGCCCTTTGCTATTGGTCTCCAGACAAGGTCTAATGCATTGGTTTGGGCAGTTGGATAGAGGAGGATTAAGATTGAAATTTCAGAACTAAAGATGTGAGAATACCTGAATGATCTTTAGGATTCATTTCATATCCCTAGGACTCTTTAAAATTTAGTCCTTAGTTGAACCTTGTTCAGTTTTAGGGCTAGGGGAGAGAGATGAGCATCTTCAGAAGGAGTTTGATGTTCATCCATTCCAAAAGGGAAGAGGTGATGAAGGATGTTATATATAGCACTGCTTAAAGAAGGGAATAGTCTTTTGTCTGCTTTCTTTAAAGCCTCAGGTAAATCTCATGTGAAGCAATTAACGTCGACCTTGGTCAAGTGTGAATGGAGGATGATTTTGGGGATGTTGAGACTGTGCTGCTGTGTTTGATTAAATTTCACCCATGCTTTAAGGACAGACCTGCATGTACACTTTTTTCCCCCCAAATGCCCAGATACTAAAGTGCATGTAAGCTCTTTGCTGCACCTGTCCAGGGTGGTTACACAGCAAATCTTGAACTGGAAGATGCTTCAGAGTTCTTGAGTTCCAGGATGTCTAAGTAACCAGTGAGATCCTTTCCTGGGAATATAGAAGGACATGGACTTGTTTTGATTACTTAAGTGTTTTGGATATAGTTAGTGGAATTTTTCTGCGGATACATTGACAAATACTTTGAAGTAGTAGCAGTTTGCTTCACCTGTACAATATTCTACTTGTGAGAATATGTATGGAAGAGAGGTTAAGATCTGTTTGGTAAAAAGGCCTTAGTCTGCTTTTCTTTTGGTTCTGGTTAATATTTCCTCAGTGAGCTGGGAGTGGAAGTTCACTTCTGAAAACATCATGCTAGTGTCATGCTGACTTCCAAAATCTCTTTTGTGGAGACTTAAAATTGCTCAAACATTTAAAAAGTTGATTGAGCTGCGTTTTCAGTCTTCTTCCTAAAGTAGAAACAGACTTACTACTGTCAGTCTACACTGTTGCCATGAGAACAATGGCATTGCCTGCCATTTTCCCTCTTATATATGTTTTAAAAAAGATGCTGGGACTGTAAAATAAATTACTGTTTCGTAATTTAGCTTTAAGCAAAAGGAATATTTCAATGGTGACAGTTCGGGAAATGCTTTAACTTTTAATGCTGACACCAAATAATAAGTAAAACCTTGTGATTAATGTTTCCAGAAGGGACTATTAACATTATCCTACATCTGTTCATGATATAATCTCTAAATGAAAAACACTCACTTTCCAAAAAAAAAAAAAAAAAAAGAAACCCAAAACAAAACCCTAACGAAATATATGTTTATGTAGCATTTCAGTGCAGACTGAACTCTAATGTGTGGACATCCTTGGTTAGACTTAACCAACTAATTTTTCATCTGATCATTATTTAGTCAAAACTCTATGGCACTCCTGAGGTTGCTTAAATTTCATTGACAACATGTCATTTCATTTGCTGAAAAATATGGTAATTTTAAATAATACTACATGAAACAGCTTTTTTTATTACTCACAGTAAAATTAGCAATCATATTTGATGAAAATACATAATAATAGATGAGGCATAAAGTTCTGTGAAGCAGCATTCCATTAGCTCTTGCTGGTTTAAATATTTGAGATTGTATAGAAAGGCTGTTTTTTATGGCAAGGACGAGTTTGCAGTAGTCCATCCATCTTTTAGGAAACACTTAGAAGTACTGCAGCAGAATTTATAGAACATGCATCAGTAACTCATTCAGAAAATAATTGCCTGTATTGGTTGGGCATAATTTGCCCATTGAAGACAAAACTCTAAACTATGTCGTCAAGATAGTTATATTAATTTCAATCTATATGCCTCAGCCTCAAATTTATTTACTTAATGAATTGAAGTTTATGGAATCCATGTGCTCTAAGAAAATGTATGCTGAAAAGTTATCCTTTTTATGCCAAGTGGTGGTTTTGTTACTATTAAATGACAATTTGTGCCATGCCAAATATTTTCTAAAATGTATCAATTGGCATTTATGGTAGCTTTTTTTAGATGCCTGTTGAGTAGTCATTTTGATCTGTGTTGAGTGCTAGTTGCCATGAACAACTAACTCTCAGTTTTCCAGATTCCTTGCTTTAGCTGGCATGAAAAATCAGTGATAACCTAACAGTTACAGGCAGTATCTATACAGGCCACTTTATGATGCATTTTGGAATTGATGCTGTTTCCTCCTACAATTCTTAAGTTCCAGTGAGCAGCTCTGTTGGGTTTGGGTGCTGAAGTGAGGTGCAAAGTGTGGGCTATGGAATGCAGGGTGCACCTTGCTCGCTGCCTTGTGCAGGTTGAACACCTCATGTGGTAGAGCTCACATACTGTCACAGGCACTGAGTGCCATTCATGAAAGAAATGAATGTATCTTCCAAATGAACAAAGGGAGCAGCAGGTTGATTAGGAATCTCCAGAGCCCAATTCAAGTGTGTGAAGTTAATGCTTTTTTGCTCTGCTTTGGTGACCAGGCTTCAGGCTAATCTCTGCTAGAAATAAAGGAAGTTCTCTTTAAAATAAATTGAGTTGAAGGCTGTTCCATAATATGTCTTGGAACACCACTGTTATAATCTCTATAGATTGATCAAGATGTATTCCAAGTTATTTTTAACAAACAAAATCCAGACAACTCTGGACACAAGACTTTCCAAGATACTTAACCTGCCTGAAATGATTTTCATTACATTGACAGTATTTTGATTATGAAATCCAACTTCTAATCAGTAAATAATGTTTAACCAACTGCTTATAAAACAGGCAAAATTTTCAAATTTATATCTCTTTACACATATACACCCAACTTACATATATATATATACAGTATACATGCTGCTCGATTAGAACTGATCAGATTACTTGTCTTTCAAGGCAAGTGTATGTAATATACTTAATCTATGTCAAAAAGAAAAGTTAAAACACCTTTGGGATTTACCCATAATTTTCACATCGTTTCTATCCTCAGTTATTGGATTAGAACAAAACGAGGATATTGCCATTCAGGGAAATGTTTTTATTTATATATATATGCATGAAACTGTATGGAAGAAAAGCTTCAGGTTATTTCACTGTGCTTGCAAAGTAGCACCTCACATATATCACTTGTGCTTTGTGGGAATGAATGAGCATATATTGAGTCTGATCACTGGGGATCACATTCAAGGTATTTGGTTGGTCATCCCCAGACCTGTTTTCCATATGTTCTGACCACACCATTTGCCATGCAGTGTGGCATAGGTTGTCACCTTCTAAGCTGTAGCTCTGGAAGTTTGGACTGTTTCCCTTGCTTCACTCACCTGTTCTGTTTAGAAAAAAATTGAAGCTCTCAGAGGAGCTAATACAGACTTTTCTGTATTTTTCTATAACAATGAAAATGAGCCAGAGCGAGAAAGAATTTTAGCAAAATAAATCTTTATGACTGCCTCTTCAGGCACAAAGGTGTAATTTGTCATTTTGTGTTCAGCCCTTTAGTATACTTGTTTCTACACATTTCTGTGTATTAAAGGCTTGTCTACTGTGTCAGATTGTAATGTGTCATATTTTGCAATTACATTTCCTTGCTTGGGATTATATCACACCTTTCCTACTAGCACAAGTGATTGGCATAACTGACTCCATTGTCCAGTTATTCTATTTTGACTTTTTTTTTCTGTGAGCTCTGATAATGTATGTATGACAGAAGTGGCTCTTTTCATTGCTCTGGGCATTGTCATGTTAAACCTGTTTCTGAAACCAGTTCATCACCTAAATACAGACAAAATATCGTTCAACACGTGCAACACAAACGAATGCCAAACTTGAGACTTGAATGTTGGTGTCAGACTTGCTGCCAGCAGTACTGAGACAGCTGTGTGTGCTAGGCTTCTTTAGACCCATGATTACTGAATGAACTTGGCAAGAGTGAAGGGGAAGGGAGAATCCAATGAGCATATACAGCAAGTTTTTTGGCTTGGTGGTTATAAAAGTGATTCTAACAATGTTCTCTCAACCTGCTGAGGGCCTCATAAGTTCATTATCAACAGAATTTATTTGAATGTCCTTCATGGAAAAGAGGAACATCCCTGATGTGTAACAGAAACTGTGATTATCATGTTTTCCTACAAAATATTTCTACAGCCAAGGAGGAAAGAATATTGTTGAGGTATTTTTAGACTTAATGCTACATATCTTGCTAAACTTCAGAGGGACTTAAAGCATGGTGGTTGCAGAGCAAATTCAGATTTTACCTTTTCTCCCAATCAGCTTAAACAAAATTGTTTAGATATTTTAAAAAACCAATAATTCATTGTCTCCAGTCTGGAGACGATGAAGCCTTTAAAGCTGTAAAGAGGTTTGGTGTTTTTTTTGTTTTTTTTTTTTTTTTTTTTTTTTTTTTTTTTTTTTTTTTTTAATAGAGAGTATGTAGAACAACATTAGTAAACCCCAAATATAGAGAACAGAACATCTTTCAAGCAGGCTCTGAGCAAATATTCTGGAGCTGAAAAAAGTCTGCTTTCCAGTCTTGGTGGGGTCTTGTTCTCTCATGTCTTATGCTTAATCTCTCTGCATAGATTCCCTGAATACTGGTACAGGTGTAGGTTTTCATTGATATAAACAGGAACAGAATTTGGCTTTTCAGTCCAGTTTAAACTGGTGGAAACCCTGAACTGTGCTGTTATTAGTGTTTAGGAGAATTGCTTGAGGTTGACTTAAGAGTAATAAAAGTAAGTAGAGTTTGATCCAAAGTTTGGTTAAGTGGTTTGTACCACTTGTGTGGTGTGGATGAAAGGCCAATAAGGGTTAAGAAGATAGAAGTCCCAAATTCTCCTTCATTTTACCTCGGATAAATCTGAGCTCAGGCCTCCAGAGGTGAAAGGCTAGCACATTAACTAGGACCTTAAATGTGTGCTTCAGCACACAAACCTGCAGTATCTTTTGAAATCTATGCAGGTTTCTCCTGCCTGCTGTGCGTAATTTCAGAATACACTGTCACCATTAAAGAAAAAAAACAAGTTTGCTCTTTCATCTGTGCACCCCACAGCACTGATTGGGGGAATCAGTCCCCAGGCTCCCCTAAAATTTGTGATCTTTGGCTCCTGCTGTAAATTGATTCCGTGCTGTGCCTCCTGACATGTGAACTGGGTAAAATCCATTCTGAAGTCTTTTAAAACCTGGCATTAACCCTGTGGCATCCTCTTAAGTGCTGATGTTTTCTCATTATATTATTTACTGGGAAGAACTTGCCTTTAAAACTCTAGCAGCATTTCAAGCTAACTTGTTAAAATCTCAGTATTAAATGCTATAGTGTGCTTTGAATTTCTCCTGAGACTTGATGTTGGGAAAAGTGAGTTCAATTAGTCATGAGTGAGCAGAGTGCCTCACTACTGTGCAAATTGCTTTGGGACCATTTGGCCCATGTCTACTCATGATCCTCCCCCCCCCCCCCCCACAAATAGCANCCCCCCCCCCCCCCCCCAATAAATGCAGATGTGTAAAGTAGTCAATATTTTGTTCAAGTTTATCTTGGACTGATTATCTGAAACCCTCAAAAGTTTGGGGTTTTTTGCTTCAGTGCCATGTAATAAAAAGACTATTAAATTTTTCAGATTTTTCCCTCTGTTCTTTTATAGGGAAGGTAATAATGTCTTTCATACACATATGTGTCTCTCTTTACATTTATGCTGTATGACTTGGTTCACTGCCCACTGAAAAGAAGTGGCCTTTGGGATTAAAACATAGTAATGTTTTACTCAAGAGTTTGGGACAGGAAGTCAAAGTGAATAAGTATTTGAAAACTTCAGGGATATTTAAGTAGCCAGAACTTAATTCCAAAGAGAACGCAGATTTGGACAAAATAGCAAAAACAATACAAATTCTTTAATGATAGAAATGAGCTGCAATCCCGGTGTTAGCTCTTAAAACAACAGTATTGGTTGGTGGAGTACCTGTGCACTATAAAGTCATAATAAAAGGGATTTATTTGAACTGATGGTCTTGAATGCTGACAGATGCTGCTTGCTTTTGTGCAAATGACTAATGGTGAAAATGGCCTCTAGTTCTTGAAGCACTCACTCACTTTGGTTCTGTTTTTAAATGAAGACCTGAGCTTCCCTTCAAGAAAGCCACGCTCAAACCAACTGGACCGTCACCACAGGAAGATTTTGAGAACTTACCCAAGTTACATGTTTTCTTCTCCCAGCTCCACACCGATGTTTGTCTGGCATACAGTTTAGTTGGTAGCAACTGATAAAGCATAATAATGTTTGTTGTTGTATACTAAAAGGGAGGTGAAACTATATTTCACTTTTCCTTTGAGTAAAAGGCTGGTAATACAGGACTTGTCAAGAGCCTTTCCTGTGTTTGATAGCTTTATCACAGCCCCAGCTCGAAAGGTTAAATGTTTTGGATTACACAGAATGTACATTATATGGAGGGCTTACTATAAATCAACAAGGCAGGTATGTTAAACACAGAAAAATATCTACAGCTGTTCTCTTACTCATCCTGCTTGTTATTTAATGCCGTCTCTACCCAAAGGAATATTTTTAGTTGTACTGTCAACAGTTTCAAAACAAAGAAGCAACTACAACTGGCAAATGAGGAACCCAGCTGGTGCTGTGTTTAGGCTCCCAATGAATATACTCTAATCCTGACACCTGCAAGCTATTTAATCAGGATTTACAATTGAACATGAAGGATGAGAGGTCCAGAGGGCTGTGTTCTTGGTGTTTTGATTGCAAATGATGGAGAAAAACTTTGTTATCGGATGTTGTAGTTATTTGAAGTTTGGTGCCCTCTAACCCATGGGGGACCAAGAATCATTTATCACTTCACAGCAAAAGCCAAAAAAAAAAAGCCACTATGGCTTACACACCAGCATTCTCCTTTAGCTTTTCCTGTATTCCAGTGTAAACACGCCTTGGATTTACGAACAATGAAAAACAATTTCCAGCAGGCACATGGAAAGGAGAGGTTATAGGGAAAGTATGCATTATCCATTCCATCTCAAACTGAAAAGATCACTTTATTTTCCTTAGCACCCATGATGTACATAATGATGAAATGTATCATAAAAATGAACAGAAAGAATGTGAAGGAAATTGAATAAAACAAGTTGGGTTGGGTTTTATTTTTTTTAAGGAAAGACCCTTTTCCAAAGTGGGATTTTGAATCTCACACGGGCAAGGGTGAATGAGTGCCTTCTTAAAGGTCTTCATTACTCCTTCTAAAACCCTCTCTTGCCCTGAAAACATGACATAACATAAAGAAATTAAAAATTTCACTATATCATCTTGTAACAAGCTCAGATATGGCATTATGTGACCATACCTGTTTATTTTATTTATTTATTGAAGGTTTCTAAGTACTTGTAGCTGAGTTCGTGACAAACATCATGCTGGCAGTAGCATTAATTTGTGTACATGGGGTGTGTATGTGGGGGGCAGTTTGCTTTTCTCTTTCTGTGTTGTACTGTCAACAGCATAGTTCTGAACAAGCAGGGTGCAGTGTAATTGACACCCTACAAAAAGTGGTTAATCAGCTGTCTGAAGCTGTTAGGTAACAATGCTGTTGCCTCTGGGTCTGATCAGATGATGTAATGCCTCTAAGTTATTTTTTGTTGATTGAGGCTATTGTGTAACTAAATATCCCGCAGAGAGTTTGTATGGTTACAGTCAGAATAAGTCAAAATTTGTTTCTAACTTGCATATGCTGTTTTATTTTGTTCTTAATTTAAAAGGGGAGAAAAAGTATTTGTTACTTTTCAAGGGAAATAACTAATGAGGACAGAAAAAAAAAAAGTGTGTGGGGGCTCATAGCAGTCATGATGGAGTCTTTAATCAGCAAAAGCAGACTGGAGCAGAGAACTTTCCTCCAGAGCATCTTTCATTCTGGACTGCTACAGGTAGTGCTGGCCAGGATGATTCAATAAAGGTTCTTGTGCTGTATGAGCCCTCTCCAGTAGACCTGTCCTGCACTGCCCAGCAGGTAGTTTTTTGGGCTTTAAAGTTTTACTTCACACTATTGACTATACAGAGGAACCTAGTATAGGGTCTCTGTAAACTCGTAGTTATAACTGCAGAAACAAATACTTTGGCAGAATGACAGCACTGCCCCTTTCTAGACCAAATGCTGTCATCCATTGGCATGTGGCTTTGCAGTTTCTTTATTCCCACATTTCTTTGAACAAGAGGCTGATTTATCTACAAGTAGTCTTCCTTCTCTCTCCACATCTTCTCTGTAGTCCAGGAATCAGATGTTGGTGGCATCAACCAAATATTTATTGTGGTGAACCCTCTGATAACAAGAAATGCTTCTTTCCTGAGTACCTACCAGCTTTGTAGACTTGCACAAGGGCCTTCTCTTCAGGAATGTTCTCAGCTGCAACAACCAGCTGTTGCCGGACTCATGCCAGCTCAGTTCTGTCTGGAGGATCTCCATTACAATTCCTCCAGTGTCCTTTGGTACCCACTACAACTGGACCTTGTCTGTCATATCCACTTTCTTCATTATGTACATTGCATGCAGCCATTGTGCTTTTCTGTTGTTTCCACGATTTAATTGCTACCCCCAACTCTGTCAGATAAATATAATACTGTCAAGCAACTTCTGCAAATAACTTTTTCATGGGGAGTTATGCATGCCATTGTTTCTATGGATAAAGGAAACAATGCTCAGTTCTGTCTAGGGAACCATAATGTGAAGATACAATAAAGTCACACATTGTCTTCGGGTTGCAGCTTTGCAGGGTGAGCAGGTTACTGCCCAGGGGCTCTCTTCTGTTTCTTTTCCCAGTCTCTAGAGATCTACCACAATAACTGTGCTCTGTAGGCTGTCTGAGAAAACAATTATGCATATATTGTTAAAGAGTTTAATCTAACCTAGTCATTTAATTGGACTAGATTAGGAAGCAAGTAGTGGTGCTGTGATGCTGGATAAGCTGCGAAGCAGCTGGTACCAGTAACCTCCTCACTTAAATCAGCTGCAGCCAGAACAAGACTGCTGACTTCTGTATCTCTTGGCACTGGAGTAATAGCACTTGTGTTGACTTTTTGCACCCTTGAACTCTCATCCTGTTCATCATGTCTGTGAGATCAGATACAAAATGTCTTTCAAGGCCATTTGAGTAAAGAATAGCATTCTTATTCCTAAAACTGCTTTTCTACAGTTGCTTTGCCTTGCTGGGAGCAGCAAGTAATGTTATTGCCTACAGTTCTGCTTCCTTAAGGGGCTACATGAGGAATAGTATTCATGCTAAGAAGTTGCCGCACAGGTCAGTGAAGATATGTGGAAAAAAATGAACGGAGAAGTGAGAAAAGAGTGGTTAATCACCTAGAAAGCATGGGGCGATACCAGAACTGCAGCACATCTGACAGACAAGGAACCTAAATGACACACACTTTACCAAGAAGTTAAAACTTGTTTCAAATATTTGCTTTTGACACTACTATTTGGTGATATAGACAATTTCTTGAGCCATCTTTTCTGTAGTTGAAAGGAATGTTTAGTTCCACTAGGACTCAGTCAGATAGTGCATCAATAGATTGACCTTCATGCTTGAAATCTTGTCTGTCCTTCCCAGCTGTATCATTCCATCTGATAAGGGGTATCACTTCATTCCAGGAGTGTTGCCTTGTTCACCACAGTTAACAGAAACATTTGAAATAATATCTACTTTGATGGAGTTGTAAGATATTTCTTTCTGGCTGCAGTGTTCCAGCAGATAGTACATACACATCAGAAAAGTACTTGGGGAGTAATTTGTGTTAGTTCTTGGGCAAACATATCAGAGAAACTGTGCCTGTTTACAAAAGCAAACATTTATAAATTATCCTATTTCCCAGGGGTCTGCTGTTTGGCTGCTGGCAGGCTTACATACATATACAATGATCATTAATACAATGATCATTACCCCTGGCCTCAGGTTTGGAGATGCAGGGATGTTATGCTGTTGCTTTCTCAAGACCTACTAAGGAGACCTACTTTGCTCTTTGACTTAATGTGCTACAGTAATGCATAAAATAAGAATATCTATCAAAGGCTCAGCAAAACACTGGGTTTATCAATCATGTTCTCCGTTGCAATAACTTAGCTCTTTGGTATGTAGATACACCTTTCCTTTTTGAATAACACTTTGGAAAATATAAATTGTGGTGGTGGAATGTGCTTCACACCACATCCGGCTTAAAGTCATAACACTGTTTTTATGTGGAGTTTCAGATTTAGTGTTATGGACCAACACATCAGTTCATATTTTTAGTTACTCAAATGTATTGACAAGTAAACTGACAGGTAAGGAATAAGCCCCATTCTGCTTAACTAAGGTTGTATGATGTTTCAGCATACAAAAATGAACTTGGCTTTCTCTTTTGAACTCTGTCTTTAGAAGTTCAGGGTGGGGAAGTACAGTGTTGATTCAAGAAAGCTGTGAATCTATGTACCTCAGCCAGATTATCACTTTGCAACATTGACAGGTAGTTAACAAAACAAATGGCTTAGACAGCAAAGAATGAGCTGGGTTCTGCAGTTTCTTCTTCACAACCAGACCTGTCTAATGATAGAATCTGTTAGTGTTGTGAAAGTGGTGTCTTTGTCCTTCAGATTATTTTTTCAAACACGAAATATGGATTGTGCTTGAGCTAGCAAGTGTTCAATTAGGTGACTTTAATAAAAGAGTTGAGGTATTTTACTCACAAGTATTCCCTATTGACGAGTGTCTCTCTGGTGAGAATCTGTTCTGTTCTGTATAAATCTGAGGAAGAATTTGAAAGATAAGGTCCAAACTACTGATGAGAAAAATAAGACTAGGGAAACAGTTTTATTGTGGCACATTAAAAAATATAATGAAGAGTTGCTCCTAGACAAAAATCCTCATGGCAGATCAAGTAGTGCTGCTGGGACAATTCAAATGCTTGAAGTGTTATGAGGAAAATTTTATGGAGGGATTGTAATGTTCAAGTATTACTGAACATACAATTTCTTTTGGCAATGACATAGCAATGCTCATGATCGTAAGTTGTATAGAGCCACAATTGCCTTTATCTACTTCCTAATTCTAACAGGAAGTGTGATATCAGTATAAGTTAAACTGGGATTAAGAATTTCTCATGCAATTTCTACAAAATTCTAAAATTTTCTACATTTTGTCCTCCCTGCTTTTCTCTTCCAAAGTGAGAAGAGAAAGGAAAAATAAAGAGGAGAAAAAAACCCCAAATGTCAGAATGGTTTTTAATACAAATTTTAAAGTAATTATTTTTAAAAATTAACTTTTTTATTTGACACCAGAATAATTTTGAAAATTTTAAAATCCATTTGTTGTGTTCTTTGTGGTTTTTTCAATCAATTTTTAACTGGTCTTTCAATATGTCCTTTAAAACCTTTTCAAGCTCCATGGGACTAGAATGAGTGTCAAGTTATTCTGTGTTGTTCTACCATTCCACATCAGATGGCAAAACTCACAATAAGGCCGTCCAGAAATTATTATGGCTTTCTGTGCTTTGGATCTTGAGTAATTATTTCAAAGTATCTTGCAGGGTCCTACTTTTTAGAAAATGTATAATGCACATTTCCTAAGAATCTGATTTGGTTTTGTGATTGTGGTTGAAAACTTGACCTGAAGATAAGGTTTTGATTAAAACATGAACTCTTCCTACTGGAGTTTTATTGATGTTGCTCCTCAGTATATTTGAAATGTCTGAAGTTAATCCATATGTTCCACTTACAAGCCACGTAAATGACAAAGGAAAACAACAATTTGATTTGAAGGCCTTTTCTCTCTCATGATATTTTTGATTAAAGGTTATTGTGGTTTAGCAGATCGCTGGCAGGTCCAAAGGCTACACACTTTCCACAAGTACTGATAGCTGTAAAACCTGTTTGTAGCACAGATATTCTGACACAGCCTCATTAATAGCATTGAGGTATTTTTTGGGACAGGATGATCTGGATTGGATCATACAGAGAATGCAAAAGAAAAACACACGTTTCATAAAAAGCACTTAATATATATGGACAGAATTCATGCAGGTGCAGGTATACAGACAAAATTGAAATAGAGGGTAGGTAAACACTGCTGTTTTGCCAGCTGCAATTTTCATGGATTTCTTTTTTTTGTTACAATTGTAATGGTAACAGATTTCTTCTGCTACATCATGGAGTTAGTGTTTTGATAGACAAATGAGGAAGAATCTCCAGTAGATTGCATTTCTACAGTGCAAAAATACTTACGAATATGAAATGGCAAAGAGAAAAAATTGTACATGAGTATTTTCCAATGGTTAACATGGATAAAATGGATATGAGGAAACCAGAAGACCAAGTACATTTGGGTTTAACTTTTACTAGTGTGTGTGTGGTTGGATGACATTTTCTTTGTTTGTTCCTCTGTTGCTTGACTACATTCAGGACTGTCAAGATGGAGTCATTTTTTTTTTAAATTTTCATTATGACACTCGATGTAAAAAGCTGTAGAAAAATGTGAGCTAGTTTCCAAAATGGCTGGGCCTACACCTTTAAAGTTACTGTACTCAATACAACTTGTCCTGTTTAGATGTGATGCCTTGCAAATTAGTAGCCTCTGATTGCTGGGATTCAACAGATTTCTTTACATTTGGGGGATTTTTAAAAACATTTTTAAAGGATTATTTATTACCTGAGCTAATAGGACATGGGAAAAAACCCAGGGTGAATAAGCTATTTGTTAATCATCTCAATAGCATGGGAATTTAAACAAATGTTACATGTGCTTGCAAGCAAATGGTCAGTGTCTGAACCATGTGTCTTCTGAGTCTCTGGTGATGTTCTTTCATGTGGCTGCCAAGGACATGCCTATGCCAGCATTTCTTCTAAAGATGTTAACTGAAAAGCAGCATGATGCTGAAGAGAAGTTGTTGATGCTGCAATTGAAAGTATTCTTCATTATTCTAGTGTCATTTAAAAAGTAACTTATTTCATGAGAAGAAATGCAAGTGTTAGGCCATATTGATCAGCATCCCATACTTCATGGCACTGTTCCCATAGAACCTGAGTTTCACCACAAGTAGTGCTCAGCTGCACCATAGCTTTAAAGAGAATTCTTTGTGCTTCTGACTTTGCATCCTGTTATGAAATGAACACCAACTTTGAACTGTGGGAGGCAACTAAGATTGGCTTTGTTGCATTACTTCTTATAATGCAATTAGAATGTGCAGTGCCATATCTCAGTGTGTCAGGGAAGGGCTGGAGAGCTGGATTCAGAAACATTTCACTCCCAGCTGTGAGCAATAGTAGCTGTAGTGCCAGCAGGAGAGCTCTTACAATGCAGTGATCAGCAGCAGTTTCTGTAATTCATTCTTTGGTATATCTTCCCCTGTCATTGCAATCTTCCCCCAAGAAGATACAATCTGTCGCAGCCAATAGCAGGAATTGAAGCTCTGTGAGAATTCCAGCCCAGTCTGAGAAAGCTTGTGCAATGCTCTGGGCCCCTGGCTAGCACTGAGCTGCTGGCTGGCTTCTCATGGTTTCCCTGCTGATGTGCCAGACTGGTTTGATGTGAGCTCCTCTTGGCAAGTTTCTGCAGCCTGCAGTCCCACACTGCTGTAAGGCAGACATGGCATGGCTGGGACAGGGTAGAGAGGAATCCAGAGTGAAGTCCAGCAGTGGCTGTGTGAATATTTGTGTGCTCTTTGACCTCACACATAGTTAATAAATGATTCTGCAAAACTGTTTCCAAGATGCATGTGAATAACAGGGTAGAGAGCCTTTCCATGGATAAAAATAATTTTATCAGGTTTTATGTCAAAAATGCTTGAAAAATATTGTAATTGCTTGATGCTGAAGAACAGTTACCAGAACTTTAACTCTGGTAAAGACTGGAAAGCAGGGCTGTGTCTGTCACCATAATGAGAAATGAAACTAGAAAATGCTATTCATGACCGATACTATGAATAATTCTGAATCCTGAATTTTTCATTTCTTTCAGAAGAGCCTTTAGAATAGGGTAGGAGTAAAATTTATGCAATTCTCTAAAAAAAGGCTCTTGAAAACCTACACACATGCTAAAGAATGACAAGTCAAACCTCACTTCTCCTTGTAGGTTTTGTATGTTTTTCTGGTGGATAGTCTAGGTGGAATATTACTAGTATCAAGTTCACAGGATAGCTGAAGAGCAGTGAAGGAATACAGTAAGATTTCCTACTGTGTTGTATAGAACTTCTCCCACAAGCTTCTTCTTTTCTGATGTTTATCCCACTTAAAGTAAATAGCATACCTGGAGGGCAGGGCTGAGATGACATGTGCTTGGGTTGCTGGCTACACCAAACACAGCTGTTGCTGTTTGAACACAACTTGGCCCCACACCCCTATTCAGCATGTAGTCTGGAGGTGATGAGAAACTGCTGAGATCCCTGCTGAGGAACAGAGGAAAGTAGCATCTTCTCCTTCACAGCTTTTATCTAAAAACAAGTTAATCAATATGCTAAACACTGATAGCAAAATACACTCACTTAGACTGATGTTCTGAGGAGGTCTGGAAAGGCACCATTTGTCCACAGCAAAGCTTTGTCAAGGGAAAAATTATCTGTGGAAGGGATGGAAGGAACAAGAAACTGAAAATATATTTATATCTTTGCTTGAGGGGTAGGAGATACAAAATTGTGATGACTGCAGAAAAAGTACATCCCCACTGACACTTTCAAATATCTCCACCACAGTTCAATAAAATACACAGACAAGAATGACTAGAGAAATTGTTCTTCATTTTTGCATTGAAATGATTATAGGAATTATCCTGTTTTGGAACTCAGGAGAATGAATCCAGTCGTTCTACCAATTTTTTNTTTTTTTTTTTTTTTTTTTTTTTTTTTTCATAATACTTCTAGCTCTGAGTGGCTTAATAAACTTAGAAGTTTTTGCAGTAGCTCTCATTTGAGGTAAAAATGTTACTCTAAACTTCGCAGGGACTCTGTTTACCACAAGTTACAGTGTTGTGCCTAAAAGAAGAAATTGGTAGAACAGTCAAAGCTGCTATTTTGCCAGCATGGATAATTTCCGTTATTACAGACTAATTATGTCTTTCTCTGTCATACTCTGTTATATTCATAAGAATAAGTTAAAGCACATTTTTACCCTAATCTGTGTAACTAATAATCGTTCTCAAGGTTGTCCATTTAGGCTGCACATGTAGTACTTTCTGAGGTATGATTGATCATTCTTTTACTCTCACTTTTGTTCCTGATAACCAATCCATTTCTTTTAGTTCTTATTGAGGATTTGATATGAACAGGTTTAGAAAAACTGTGACCAAGAGGCAATAACTATTATGGATGTTATTTATTAACATGTGTAATTAAGGTTGAGTTTAATTTTTCTGCATTGCCTTGCACTTACCCATACTGAATTTCTCCTGTTATTTTTTTCTTCATTCAGAGTCATGTCAAAAATAGTTTTTACAGCTTTTCATAGTTATTTTTCATTTTGTTTAGGTGGAATTCTGCACATTCTTGCCTTTCTCTGCACAATTTGGGAACAGGTTGAATGCTACTGGTCCCAGCTGTGTGGGACCAACTTCTGCTGTAACTTGTGGTGCAAAATGACTATTTAATATGTACTTTTTGCTTTCTCTTTTTTAAAAGAAAGGATCCTTTCTCTTTTTACATGACAGCCAAGAGTCCTGAGGAGGATTTTCTAGTGCCTTGTGAAAAGTTCTTGGTTTGATTTCAATAGAAATCAAACGAGTCAGCTTGTTCTCCCTTCTATTATTTTACCTGCCCATACCATTCTGTTGCCTCTTAAGAGTGACAAATCCCTTGCTCAGTATTTATACCTTTCTTTAGAAAGGCTTGCTAATCTGATTTATTTCCTACCTCTTTAAAGCTGACCAACAATACCACTTTAATCCTTGGTGAGATATCTCTCCATCATGTGTCCTCTTCTGAAGAGAATCTATGTAGGACTTCCAGGACAGGTAAACAAGGGAAGGATGGAAATATTTAAATGTGAAGCAGTTTGTCTGATCCTATTGGAAGATGATCTCTGGGGTTTCATTTTCCTGTGGGATCCAGTTCAGTGTTCAGTTGAGTTCCATATACTTCAAGCCAACCTAAATGCATTAGTGATGGTAGTAGCTCTTGAGGAGACTATGCTCTTAATTGACTACTATGTTCATTAGTTTGAGACTGCTTATTTATACCTGAGTTACATCTATGCCCATCTGTGTTATATATATTTGTATCATCAAATGAGGGTGTGTGAATGGGAGTTATTAGAAAAGTGAAGTAACTGTCATAACTTCATACCTGGCACAAGAAACTGTCATTGCTTTTCTTCTGCTCCTGAAATAACCCTTGTGATTATGAATTGGGTAGAAAATAACTTAATTTGCAGGACAAAGCTCTCCAACCATCCTTTTTCATGTGGCAGCTTTACAGGGCTACTTGTCACATAGAAACTTCAGTTGTGACCCGATGGGTTTTTTAAGATGGGAAGCTGATTTAAGTTACTTGTCTTGCTAGCTCTGCATTTCCCTCCTGCCTCCCCCTGCCACAAGCTGCCTCCTCAGTCAGTCCTGCCTGCATTTGTTATGGGCATGTTAAACAAAAGTTGAAGTTACTGTCTCATACAGGGACTCATCATTGTTCCTCAGGAGAAAGAATTCTTTCTGCAGCTCAGTGAGACTCGTTGCTTTTAAAACACGGTGTCTACACAGCAGAGGCACTGAAGAGATTATGAGATCTGATTATGAGATCTTTGCATGGGTTCCTGTTCAGCAAATCAGTTTCAGGCTTAACTGAGAGATTTTTAGCATAGGCCCAGAATTGCACTACCATGGATTTGGAACACATGGACATGAACCCAGGTTTCATTTTAACATTAAGGGCTTTGGTCTGCTTCTGTGCATTCCATTATGATCCTCTAAGCAATTAAAAACTACAAACCCAAGCCTCTTTAAACCTGAAGTATTTTTAACCGCCCCCCCCCGGAAAAAGCAGAATCCTTATTAAAAATTTCAGTTGTTAGGGTATAAAATGGAAGTCAGTGGATGCCAAATTTCCCTGCACATCATGATGCATCAATGGTTTTGTGGGTTCATGTTCCATCTGTAGGTTATTGCATTGGCCAAAAAATAATTTGCTTTGCACTTGACTGCAGCAGTGTGACAGGAATCTGTGTTTTCACTTGCACGTTTGTGTTTCAAGTGAAGATGGAATATGAAGCAGTCAAGGTTTGCAGTATGTTTATGTCATAGTGCCAACACAGGAGAGGAATGTCCCTCCCCAGCTGCTCTATCACAAAAACTCTGCATATGGTTTGCTGCTGTGTATTTTAAAACCTCTGGAGTTCCCACCTCTGGGGTGCACAGCTCACCCTTCATTTTCAACTCCCTGAGACACCCACCATGTTACTACATTTTCTTGACCAGGGCATTCAGACACTCTCAGATCTGGACCAGCTGCTAACTGGGAGAGTCACCACACCAACTGATCCTGCTCTGGCACCAGCAGCTGCTTTACAAGGAGTAAAGGTGGAATAAAAGAACAAATGGTGTAAAAGCACACAAGCACTGACTGTTTCACAGAAAAGGAAGGCTTTAAGAAAAGGAAGACTTTAACCAGTAGTATCAGGAAAGTATCAGGGAGAATTATTAAATTGTTGAGTAGTCTCCCTAATGAGCTGATGAAGCATCTATTTGATCTGTCTGCATTGCCTGAACAATTAGAAAGTTTGCTGCGGGAGGCAAACAGGCAATGGTAGGCTGGTAGATTCTGTGACCAAATAGATCTTTCTCTTTTTGTGCTTGACCACCAGCTTTTAAAAGGAACAGTGTCCGTAAATGTTTGAATTGAAATTGGGCTTTTCTTCATCATCATAAACCTCCAGATCTTCGTTTGATACCTTCCTTTATTGAATAAGATTCTTGCATGCTGAAAAGTAGTGAGAATTCACTGAAGATCTTAAAGTATATTATTTGGCTGGACACTTTAAAGAAGTTCTGTGATAAAATTACTATAGAATGCTTATCAGAGGTTAGAGGAATGCAGCTGAGTGGGTTTAGTTTGCCCTATTACTATGGATATGCCATCTGTATGACACAGAACCACTTTACTGGTGAATACTTGCTCTTAGCAAGAAAAGAGTGCAGAGAAACCCTGATTATGAGACCACCACAACTTAATCTGTCTTCTTTCCCTAAGTTTGTGGTTAAAATCTGTTGGCATATGGCCCAAAATATATTGCCTCTCTTACAGCAGAGCAAAAGTATGCAAAAGTATTTCCTCTAACAATCAAAGCTTCAGTGCAAAAGTAGTGACCCAAATTAACTGTTTGGAAGAAAAAGGTTAAAGGTGTTTTAAAAAAGCATTCCTGACCAAACTGAAATAAATCAGCAAACTTCACCCACACATCCTCCAAACCTGCAATCAGCAATAATTTCATAGAAATAAAACAAATGGATTGCCACATTCCTTCATGTCTATTACACTTCTGTCTTCATTGCAGAAATTACTCAGAAATGAAAAGTTGGAAGGAAACTTGGCTGTTGGTAGTAGTTTTATCACTTGTGTTACAGCAAATGTACTCTCTACAGAAATTTCTGGGATGCACTGTTTCTGGTTCTACTAAACATGCTGAAGTTCTTCATATAAAAACTCTAAAGCATTTTCTGTGCATAGCAGTAATGAATGAATCCTTTGGATAAGTGTATGAGAGCTTCAGTTATGCCTACAAATTTTAGCCTTCATTCTAGAAAGGAGCTTGTTGAATAGAAGCACCTTAACATGCATGTAAATTGTGTTTAAGGTACTCTCTGGAATTGGGGTTTACCTTTAAAATAGATTTCTATATGGCCTATTTCGATAAAAAGATCAGTGTTTAGCTACAAAACAAGCAAGAAATGGAAAAAAAACACCACCACATTTAGTTCTTAGTATTGTAAGATATCAGATGTGTAATAAGTGCAGTAAAATTTCAGTTATAGCAGAATTAGCTGTGCTAACTCTTACTTCTATTTACTTCAAGTTTATAGGAAAAGGATGAAGTCAGCAATTTCTAATTAAAATCAAAAAGAAAACAGTACCTTTTCTTCACAATTATTGGCTAGGAAGGAAAAAGAACTACTTGAGACTTGTCCACACGTAGGGTTGTGAAGCAGAAGTCAGTTGGACTGTGCTAGGGTTTGTGTTTTAATAAAAGTATGTGAGATGGGAGATTATTTGTGTAGTGCTTTGTGTGAGATTTTGTTGTAGTTTAACTTCTTTTGGTAGGGGCAATATCTGGGAAACTGAGGAAACTGCACTGGAAGATCTCTAGCCTGTAGCAATGGCTTATCAGTTTTGACAGTGGATAGTTGGTAGCTGGTGGAGCATGGGGTAAACACCAGGGAGAAATTAGAAGCTGAGACTATATGACAGGAGAGGTGACATTTATTAGGAAGGAACCAAGTTGTGTACAATCAGTTCTGTCATAATAAAAGGATTATTATATGTTGTAGGAAATACTGAAATCAAGAAATAGAAAGAGCTTGGAAAGCATTGTTGAAGAGTTTATTGTGCTCTGAGAACTGAGAACATGGGAAAGAGCCTTCTCCCATGCAGGACTCTTCAATAAACTTTTTTTCCCCCCTAACATTGTGGTATGAAATGGGAAATGCTTTAAAGTAAACTATTGAGTACACCAATGTTTTTATTTTAAAAGCAAATAAAGGTGTTAATTTGGGAGGGACATTGTAACATACTCTTCTTTCTCATAAAAAGCAAAAACTTCATTATACTGGTTGAAAACACAGACAGTGGCAATGTAAACTTACTAGAAATGCAACATTTCAGCTTGACACCTTAGAGACGGTTTGACACTTCGGCGGCTTTGTGTTCTATGCCACCACTGCCTTCCAGTAAATCATTTCTCTGAGCAGCAAATTGTTAACATTGTCTTTTGGCTCTTACTGCAGAAATAATGGCTGAGACTGGCCCACAGGGTAATGTAGTGATTCCTGATAGAAGCAGAACCAAAGAAAAATGTTACTTGGTGCTGATTCTGCAATATCTGTGTTGTGCCCTGCCAGGTGCTGTGCTCTGTGAGACCCTGCACTGGTGATGCTCAGCAAAGTAAAGCTCCATTGTGTCTCTGCTGTCTCTGCCCAGGAGATCATGGCTCCATGTTCTGGCAATAGGGAGATGGTAGAAGTGGGAAGTAGATTCTGTCCCCTTTTCCCCACTTCTGCTGATCCTGTGCATCCCTCTTTTTCTTGAAGGCTTGGGGTGAGATAAGGTGCTGCTCACATGAGGACAGCCGATATCAGAGAGTGATAGTCTGCAGTTCATGCCCTACTAAGAGTATGAGAGAAGGGGAGATGAGCAGGCCAGCATCTTGGGGGCACTACCAGGAAAAGGCCCCAAGGGAAGGTTCAGTCTCTCAGTAAGGCAAGATTGGCTGGGACAAGCATTTCTCACAGGACAGAAATCCTGCTCTGTCTTTCATGCCCACTAACATTTCTCTACATTGGTTATTAGCATTGATACTCATTAACACCATGATCCTTCCTTTTGTGAAAACCATAGCTGCATCAAATGGTACAAACATCAAACAGTAGAATGGAGTCTGTACAAAACCATTCACTTCCTTAAATTGAAATACCCCATGTATATTGCAGTGAGGAAAGAATTTGATTATTAATGATTTTACTTCTTCAGTATTTGGATTCTACTGAGAGAAACTTAACTCTCAATTGCATTTCAACTTGATATAAGTAACTTGTGAGAAACGTTATTCTTTCAAAAGTTGCCATAAGGAGTCCTCAGAATTGATGCTATTTCTTTTTTGGTCAAACATATACCATATCCTTGGTATAAATTGCTGAAATACGTACTGAGAAGTGTTGCTTAGTGTGTCAGCCATACTTAGAATATTGAGCAATGTGGTAATGTGGTGCTATTTGACACTGTGACCTTTACTCAGCAATAAATGCACATGGCTTTTTATATGCCACAATTAAGACTATTTAAATTGTTTCCCTAGGTTCCTCTATGTATTGAAACTTAAGAGTAAATTAATTGTGGTTTCGCTCTCATTCCCTCATCTCCCAGCCACATATAATGCAGAACACAGAGTTTAAACAATCCAACTGTTTATATTCTGAAAAATGCTCATCAGTCAGAAGACAGCAGGGATTTGGCATTTTCCTTTTATTAATATACCTTTTATAGGGAGAAACAGCAGCTGTAACTGAAAAAAAGCCCATATGAAATAGAAATGATAAGGAGAGGGATAGGTGGCAACACTAAAGAGACAGACATGGAACAACTGGAGGAAACACATGCAACCAAACTGCATCCCTTTATGTATTCTCCACTTTCACCAGGCTTTTTCTTACTGTCTTCCCTACATTTCCCCAAGATTTCATCTGTATTGTTGGCATGAAGCATTAAAAACCATCTCTATTCCCCCAAAAACAAAAGCAAATTCACAACAGGTGCAGTGACACCAAGGCACCATTCCTGATAGAAGTACTTTAAGCTTTGGCTGTAAAATGTAAACATAACCAAAATAATTATGGAATGCAGTTGTGATACTCAAGCTCATAAAATTCCTGCAAGGTTCATATCTTTTAGATAATTTTTATCTATCTGGATGAGAAAATCAGAGTCAGTGTGGATTGTTCTGTTTTTAGTGCTTATGGCAGTCAATGTCAATGCAGTAACAAGGATGAAAAATGCTGTAATTAATTAATTAATGCTGTAAGTATCTTGCATTGCAGCAGAGGCCACATCTAGCCATGATGGAAACAAAATTCCAGTAAAAGGCTGTTTCATATGTATGAAGTGATTATACCATGTAAAATAAGTCTGACTCCCAGCATTGTTGAACCAAACTGTTTCATGTTTTACATTGTAACAAATGCTCCAAGTCGAACCAAACCCATGTTGGAACCGTTTATATCTTTATTAAGCTATTGACAACTTCCATCCCAAGATTTTCACATAATTCTGCCATCTTTGGCTACCTTACATGTGAGAACACCAAAGCATGGCCAGAGTTATTAGCTGCAGTCTTTCACAGGGAGAGGACCTGGGTACTCATGCTACTGGAAACTGATTTTCTGGGCTAAAATGTCTGTGACTTTTCAAGTATTGTAAACAGCTGTAGTTAACAGAATCACTTGAGATTCAGCCATCCTTCATTTTTATGATGCATCAATGGTGTTAAGGTTCTTGCAAATCAGTGCAATGCTGTTGCTGGTTCACTCCTGTCACAAATCTGCCTGTTATTACACAGAGGTGAGTCACATCTGAGTATCATTTTCTTCTTGAATATCATCATACCCACACTATATCAACTAAACTTACCTAAGAAGATACCTATGCAGAATATGTCCTTTTTCAGGGACTGATTCTTTTGGTAGGGTGAATTTTTTGATGGTTAGAACAGGTAAGAGTCATTTCCTCTCCTCCCTTCCATCATAATAGTTTTGTACAGTTCTACCCATCCACAGATCTCAGAGCAATTTTTGCCTTTTTTTACTTGTTTGTTACGTTTTGGATTGTCTCTCTTTTCTGAGACTCCAAACTCTTTTTAAACTGATCTTTCTCTTAAGTCAAAAGTAGGAAAGAGAAGAAAACACCCAAGCCTTTACAGCTGTCAGTTTTGTCCCATAATGGGAGGTAAACTTTTCTTCCAAACTTACACATTGGCATAGACCTTCCTTTTGTGAGCTGACTTCTGCTGGTCATAGGGAAAGGTAGAAATCATAGGAATAGTTAATGGCCAATACCTTTAGACTGTGAAATTTATTTCTCTCAATAAGTTGAGGTATTATAGATGTACATAAGAACTTTAATTCCATTAAATGTGCTGTGTTCTTATGGTAGAGGTGAGTGCTGTGAAAAATGTACAAATGGTGATCTTTCAAGCTTCAAAACATAACATTTTTCTCCTTGTCTCTTGGATGAGATGTAATATCAGGATATATCCCCTTTAAGAATTACTTTCTCCAAACTGTTAAGGGAGCTATTTCTATTTAAGTTTATAATCAGCCTATTTTGTGCAACAGGGTGTTTCAAATACACGCAGTATTCATCATTAGACCTTCTGATCTTATTGTGCAATGTTGCTGTGCAGTAGTTCCACAATAACTGTGCTTCTGTCCCAGATGGTTTCCTTCATCTCTGAATGGGATGAATCTTAATAAATGGCCCGAGTCTGGAAATCTTAAAGCATCTAACTTTTGACCAGTGATAGGTATTCCTACTGGCTAATTTAAAGCTAACTGAGATGTGGCCACAGTGCAGTGCAGCCACTGTAAGATATCTTGCAGCCATCAAGCTATTAGGTGCTATTAGTGTGAAAACAATTACAAACTGCAGTCTGGAAGAACACTTGCTATCCTAAAGTGATTGTCCCCTAAAGTACTTGCTTGGAGGTTGCTTAAGGAGGTATTGTGCTGTCTCACTGTTAACTTTTACAGCATACCATCATAAAGCTTTTCGTTCATACAGGGAATTATTATCACAATTTAGGTATGTTTATATTTTTATCTCTTTGATCCAGACATATCATAGCCATGTTATTTTCCTTGTATAGCAGCATTCTTACACTATGTCTGCTGCTATCAGGATAACCACCTTGTATAAGATCAAGAATGGCTGTTACTAAATAAAGAAGAAGGTAGAAGAAATGGGACCAACAATAGAGCTGGTATAGAAATTGTTGCCATAGCAATCTCTTCAGATGAGCTAGAGAATGTTTAATTGCCCAGCCCATCATGGTATGGTTTATAACTTGATTACTCAACTCACAGGGGGGAAGTAGTCATGGGGCATGACTTAGAAATCTTATTCTCATCTGGGCTCCAAATGTGAATGGCCAGATTCAGCTTGATATGATTAGGAATAGCAGAGATGTTTTTGTCTAGACTGCAAACTCCCTGGGATAGGAACCAGGCTCTTTATTATTTGTCTCTAAACCACCTATTTTGGGTGGTGTCCCTGAGCATGGAGCATAAATAATGACATGGAGATAATGAAAACTAACCCAACATAAATCTGTGCATTGGTGACCAAGCAATTGAAGTTTCTTGAGAGTGTTTAGCAGGCCAAGGACACTGTGCTGGCATACTGTCCTGACTTACTATATGGTGGTTTCTTCCTTCCTTCTCTTTCTGTCGCTCATACTCTTGCACTGTTGGATCCATTCAGAGTGCTGCTGTGGGGCTTCTTTCCTATCCTTTAGGTAATCCAGGACATCTGTCCATCTCAGATTTCATTTCACAGTCTGTTACAGCCCAGCCTTTCTGTATCCAGCGGATTCTGTCTCTGGTATCTAGATCCTTAATAGTGTCACCTGTTGAATATACTCCAGTGGTGCCTTCTACACTTGGCAAGCACACCATAACAAAACATCCACAATAATGTCTATTTCCATCCCTTCTACACCCTCTCTAGTATTTTCCCTCACTTATTTGTCTACAGAGAGCATGGCCATTGCAATCCTATCCAGGTAATATTACGTTCTCAGTTTCCAAGTGCATTTTGTCTCTTCATATCCAGTGGACTGTCTTTCAATGTACATACTTTTGGGGCACAGATTATCCTTGTTTAGAGTGGTACAGATTGGTTTGACACCTAGCACAGAGAGGGCCTAAATGGTGCATGTATTTTGGGAGCAGGTGTTATATAATGACAGAGAAGTGCAAATAGCATTCAGCCTTTATGTAAAAAGTCTGTTCTACATGACAGTGAAGACTTGTTAGATTTATTTAGATGCAGTCTGAAAAGTTAATTGGAATGAGGCTGGTTGGCCCAGCTTGCTGACAAAGTCGAATCAGTCTTCCCATATCTACCACAACAGAAGAGTAAAGAAGAGCCTAATTTTCAAGTGTCAGGTGAATAATATGTAGCCAAAACATGGTAATAGTGATTATATATGTGGTGGTATGAGGCAGAAACAATCTCTGCAACTAATCCACATTATGGGCATCCCACAAAGCATGGAGTACTACACCCTCCAGGGTTTCTGTATCTGCTTCATTGCTGGCCACTTTGCATTTTTTTTCAGTTTTAGAAAAATCCCTGTTTGCTCTGCTTGTGAGATTTTCTAAAATCTCAACAATCAAGGTGCACCACCAAAATGGAAACTATTTTTACATTTTTAATTCACTTTTTACATTACATTTCTATCTTCTGGACTCTTCTTTTGTTACGTCAGTGAGTGCAAAATTCACTGTAGCACTGGGAGCAAGTCCCACCTGTGCTAAGAGCACATCTGCTCCGTACCAGTTTACTGCTTTCACCACCTGCATTCATGTTACAGAGGAACATCTGGATGCTATTACAATTATGGAAGGTGCAGGTTTTATTCTTGGTGCAGGATTGGACTCTGATTTCACAACCTTCCTCGAATAGTGAAGCTCATGTAAATACATCCTGTCCCATTTATAATCAACATATAATTAACATCAATAAAACATAATGGATCTCTATACTAATTATATCTTCATCATCATCAAACATAATTGAGGTGTATTAATGATGCTAAAGAGTAAAGGCTGTGAATTCAGCCCTCATCATCTGGGAGAGAATCATGCTCCTTACATCCTTTCCTCTTTTCAAGTAGCAAATTGGTTGTGGATTTCTTTATCTCACAGAGAGAGAAGAGATGGAAAGCATAAGGCTAACTGGTTCTTGGTGACTTGAGATCTGTCACACAGACAGGAGCAGACACTATTTATAATCCTTCAGAATTGTTTATAGAACATATTCCTACTCTTCCCACCCAACAAACTGTAGGAAAATGCCACTGTCCTTGATTTGAATATGAGAGTGAGTGTTTGCATGTGCAGCATGGTATAAATCCGTTCCACAGCCATGGCCAGATAAGGAAACAGACCTCAAGATGAATAAGTGAAAGGGGACATGGAATAGAGACGGGAAAACGCAAAAGTGATTTAACAAATTCCAACTGGGAAGGAATCTGATGCTGTACCTGATGCATGTGCTTCCTGCATCTTTATGGCAGTATTTTAGAAATGTGAGAGACTGTTACTTTGCCAGAATAGACAAGGAAGCATAAATGTAACCACAATGTGTAATCCTTGAGGCGTTTTAGGTCATTTACAAATGTGTTCACACCATTTTATCAGTCAGGCATTGCTAAACAGGTGTGACCATTTCCTCCTGACACGTTTTCCCTGTTTCCTTCTTGTATGAGGAAACTCAGACTTTTTACTTCTGGCTATGGTTATTTTAACACATAGAGGAGACACAAGCAGTTTGTGCACTTGCTGAGTAATGGATTACTAAACCCAGCATATTATGTGTAGGCAGAAGCTAGGTTTTATATTACTTCTTGAAAGACTGTATTTCCAAAATAGTTTATCACAGCAGATGATCAATTCAGCAATATTCTATCTGTGATGTTGAATCATTGCAGAGAGAGAACATTTTGTGAAATAGCATTTTCTGGATATAAGGATCAAACCTTGAGCTTTCAGAGATGTTTGTAGTCAGCTGGAGAAATACATTATAGTTTGGCACAGATCTTCTTTTTATCATCCACAATTTTCAACAAAGGATTTTGTTGTATGGAAGATAATGGCAGTGCATATATTCTGCTTTCAAATATGTTCACCCCTCTGAACTGTTTCAGCTGCCCTACTTCCAAGGTTTTATGTACATTGTCCAGACAGCTGTCTTCCCTTCTATTCTGTATGTAATGGCAATGCTTTTTGCTAAGGTATGTACCTTTAAGTAATCTAGGCCTCTCTTTTCCACTCTCTTCTTGGATATCTTAACTTTAGTTATTGCAAAACATGGTTTGTGTTGTGTTTTTATGGAATGAGAAGAGGAAATTCTCTATTTGAAAGACTTTATTTTTCAATTACATCAATGTCTACATCATTTATATATAATAAAAGATGCTATCCTTGCCTATAAACTGCGTCTTACACTGTCATTGTTTTCATCCTTATCAGGTTCAACTGTAAATCTGTTTAGAGCCTTCACTAAATATCTTTTCACTAATTTCTTCCGCTAAATATTTTGCAAAAGCAGGGCAACTTCCTTAACATGACTCCATATCATCTGCCTCCCTTTTCTGCTCAGATCTTTTGATTACTTCCCTACCTTGAAATTTGGCCTTCTGCTTGAACACTGAATAATTCCTCCTCACCACATCAACTATACCTCTAAAGCAGCAAACACGTATGCCAGGCTTTGGATTTGCTTTAGCCATAATCCTCTTTGTGGCTGGCTTTGTCTCTCCACCTTTCCTAAAGCAGTTTCTTCGTGGCATTCCAGGCTTTCCCCCTCCAGGTTCTAGCTTATACCGAGCAGTATATCTACGTTCTTTGATATGCAGGAGATCACAACCAAACCATCCATGTCCTCAAACAACTCAAATGGTTCCCCACTCAACTCACAGGCTGCTTCAAAAATAGCACTGCTTGATTTTAAAATTGCTTGGGTTAATCTTTGTCTCGTTTCATCTATTCAACTAATAGAGGTTGTTTACCTGCTCTTACACTCTTCCATATTTGCTTTTTCCTTACTTCATTTCTCTGGATCATGGATTTCCACCCATTTCAAAAAAGTCTTTCATCACTGATGCAAATAAAGTGATATTAATTTGCACCATTTTTTTCCTATCCTTGCCTCAGATTTTCTCTAGTGGTTTTACATTTCTGAAGCCTTGGTATTTTCACAGTAACACCTATTGTTGTGAAGCACCATCTGGGATACAACTCTAATGAAAAAGGAGATACAAAATAACTTGGGTTTGGAGATACGCTGGTGAGAAACATTTGCTTAGCCATATGGAAATTGCATTTCTTTAGAGTGCAGACCTAAAGCTGAAACAGTAGAGATGTCAAGGCAACTCCCAAGAAAATTCTGAAGAACTCACACAATATCTCTTAAGAGTCTGTCACTTGCCTTTTTTAATGAAGTTCATTATCAAGTTAATGAGAAATGACACTTTAAACATGTTCATCTGTAGCTTTACTATGCTCCTATTTAAGGCCTTAGCAAACTGTCTAACTGAGAAGTGTTGAGCCAGTGTTGTTGTTTTTGATAAGTCCACTTTATAAATCCAGGGCAATCATAATTAAATAATTGCTATTCGTTGTGAATTAGATGGATAATATAAATGGTGTGCATAAACGTTTCTGTGTTGGATCAAGATTTGTGAAATCCTAATCAGAGAAATCTTTAATGAATTAAAAAAAAACCCCAAAACAAAACAAAAGGCAGCTCTTTATTAGGTAGAATGTAGGAACTGAGTCAGTTTGCTTTGGTTGATTTTTGGGGTGGGAAGGGCTGTGAGTTTTGTTTGTAAATAGAATTTAACTTCGTGCACTGGAGGTAGAATTATGCAATTAAACTTTTAAAAAAGCTTCTGGCACGAAGATATTGCAGCACTGTAAAAAAGAGAAAGGACATTTCACACCCAGAAGTTATCCATATGGCCACTGACCACATGTTTGGTAGAGATGTGAACAATATGTCATTGGTATTTACAATTCCAGGTAGTTTTCTTGTATGCCATAAAAAGTAAATACTTAAGCAACAGTCTTTGCTGTGTAGATCTTTAATGGGTGTGGGAAATTCTCTTTATTTAGCAAGGAATGCCCATCATTTGCTGTCTTGGGAGATGTGTTGGCAACAGATGGGATCTCAAGAGCATTGTTTCGCTGTTATTCTGATTGTTAAAATGCAGTTCATTTCATTCCTTTCTCTTTTTTTTTCTTTCTTTCCTGCAGGGGTGAGAGGGACTGTGAAAAATAGAGGGGGAAAGTAAAGAAAGCAGGAGAGTAAAAGAGAAAAGAAAATGGAATTTGAAAGAAACAACAGGATGAGAATTCCAAGAGAAGCGTTGAAAAGCAGGGTGAATTGAGAGCACTAAGCCTGGGTGGAGAATACTGGGAGATATTTAGCACATACAGGATACAGTAATGGCAAAAGGGAAGAAATAAAACCTTAATTGCTCTGAGTTCCATGGTGCTTTCTCCCCTATTTTCTTCTCCTTTGACTAATGTGCTAGAGTACAGTAGACATGGGATAGTGGAAAACATACTGTGGGGCCATGTAAATGGGACTCAATGCAATATTGCAATACATGGCACTGCCAGAAAATGGCAGCTGACTTGGTCTTCCTTGCATGTGCAGCTTAGCAGAAGAAATTTTGGGTTAAAAACTTTGATTTCATTCTTCTTTGGGAATTTTATTTAAGCATGTCCTGGGAGGATGCTTGAAGATTCTATTGTTGTTCAGAATATGGCATGCTGCCCACATCTGTGTGAGGTTTTTCAGCAGAACCTTAACACTTCCAAACAGATGTTTCAAAAAAAAAAAAACCAACAAAAAAAAAACCCCAACAAAAAAAACCCCAAAAACTTTTCTGAAATGCAATATGCACCGGTCTGACTGTATTTTTGTTACAAAAGTCAAACATATTGACATGTTGAACAAGGTGATAGCACAAGAGGAAATCAAGAGTGTTAGTTTAAAATGTCAACCTCTTTTTCTTGTTTTTGCCCATAAACCTTGTAGGGAGAGCCCTTACACTCTCTTCTCCACAGGAAAAATCAAGCATAATTTTGCATTAGACAGCATGAAAAGAGAAGGTAATGTGAAGGTGGCCTCAGTATTTGAAAATTGTGTCAGTTGTACAGAAAATTATGGCTGTGATTTCTCAATATGGGAAGTGATTTGAGGACACTCCCAAATGCATTCTGTCCTTCACAGCTGAATTAATTTTCTGTTTTTTAGACTCCAGATTACCATCCAAGACATGTTGATAGCTTCCCTTTTTCTCTCTGCCAAACCCATTCTCTAACATGAATGTCTGACAACTGGGGCATTTGAATATGAGCATTACCAGAAGTTTGGTGATGTTTCCCTGACCAGAGAAGTGACTTCTATTGCAGGTGACCAATTGTAATGAAAAACGTGAAAAAACATTATGCTGAGCAAACATCCAGTCTCTCTCCTTGTCCCAAGAAGTGATGCAGTTTACATCAGTCATCCCAAATAAATGTTTAACTATTCTTAAAGGGGTCCAGTGATGAAGACACCACAGCTTTTCTGGTGGTCTAATCCAGTATAATATTTAACATTAAAAATGCTTTCCCTAATGCTTAATCTGAACTTTGACTGCCACAGTTTAAATTTATGGAGGTCAGACTCTTCTGTCCTTTTTGTATGGCCTTTTACATGTTCAGAGGTTGTTATTGTTATATGCAAACCTGCCCACATCCCGTCACTTTCTGGAGTGTTTTCATGAGGTTGCATACCTCCAGCTCATTGAATCTTTCAGTGAACCTACTGTCAGAATGCCTGGTCAGCCTCATTATTTTAACTTCACCATCTCCAACTTAGTACAACTCTAGTCCATCTTCCTGCTTGTGCTGTTTCTGTCCTCTTGTGTTTACATTTTGTTGCAACAGCATGACATGGCTGACTCCTATTCAGTTTGAGAACCACAAGGCACCATAGATAATCTTCTGTAAGTTTATACTTGTCTGGTGTGGCCGTATCTGCTTAACTATACCATGTTTTAAACACCATTATGAGGTAGCAGTTCCAGTCTGATATTTTCAACATTTTTTCAAAAGCTTAGAAAGTAATGATGAAGTATTTTTATGGTCAGACATATTTTGATTCATATCTGAGTCCTTTTCTGGCTCTCCCCCTCTATCTTTTGCGTCCTGAGACCACCAGTGCTTAATGATCACAAATGAAGTTAAAGTATTTGGAACAGAACCTCCTTATTAAGTACATTGAATTTGATCACTCTCTTTTAGGAATTCTATGCTGACATGCCTGAGGACTACTGAGAATAAAGGACCACCTCTAAGTGCTTTAAATAGGCCAGAGTGTTTAATCTACTCTGTTGTCCTAATTGTTTTCTCAGCTGATTGCTGCTGTGTATTCTTGGTTTGGGATCTTTATATGCTGGACACAAACAGTTTTGAAATAGGTCCTCAGGAATGTACCACTCTGAGAGAGGCACACTTGGTGGAAGTAGCTTCCCTCACTGGTTTCTCACAAGAATTCTGAAGACTCTTCTCATTCCCCATGTCAGCATTTTGTAATTTATAGTTTCATTTCTAGTTGGCCATCTTAAACCATTCAACAGCTTTTGATAAACATGTTACTTTGGTTTACACTTTGAAGACAGGAGTCAAATCAGTGCTGCAGTAGCTGCCAGTCATTGCTAACCACTGGATTTCAGGGGCAATCATGAGGACAAGACTAATGTGTTCTCTGCCATAGTCAGGGGTCTTCTTGGAGCTTCTGTGGTGCTTGGAAGATGCTGTGACTGGCACTGGCAGCTGGTCAGATCAGGGGTTCTTCTCTGTGATCTTGAGAGGGAAAAGTGTTTTTAGTAGGGAAAGGTATTAGCTTGCTTACTTTTCTCTGTTATTCAGAAGAGAATTTTTCTTTGATAGTAGTGACCCATGCTGAAAGTCTTTTCAACACTTGTGAGTTTAGTGTACAGGCATCTCTCAAACGCTGTACCACTCTGTCCTGTTGACCCAGTGTGAACAAACTTTATGGTTCATTACTGTATGAGTGTCTTGCAACATTAACAGTCATTCTGCACCCATCCTGAAATTCTGGGAGTAGCTCCTGTTAAAGTACTAGTCCTGGGTTTATTCTACATTTTTTTAAAGTCTGAGGTTTTGAAAAACATGGATGGTGGTGAGCGATAGGCAGTACTTCTTTTAAGAGCCCCATTCTGGTATGTCTGCAACTGACATTTAGGGACATCTCTGCACTATCTTACTTTAGCAGGTTGTAGCAAAATGTTTCTGAAGATTTTGAAACCCTGGTTTTGAGCATTATGCTGTGCTGCTCTTATTTGGCAAAATGAATTGTAAAGATTTGTTTTCCATTTATCAGCTACTAGCTTTACTATTTGGATTTCAGCTGGAGCTGAAATGCAGAGGGGAATGTTTTAGCAAACTCTTTGCAGTAGTATTTGGAGAATGTGAACTTGAAGCAGAGATGACCACAGAGTCCAAGGAGCTCTTAAGTCTTGCTACTGATTGAGGTCACCTGCTTTGTAACAGCATGACAATTCTGGCAGCTCTTGAAACTGTGAGAGCTTAACTAAAGCCAGCACTGAAACTGAAAGGAAGAAGGAAGGGAGCTGGACAAGACAAAGATATTTTATATTAGCTGAACATATCACCATGCACACCACCTGTAAATGGTAGTGAGTACCACGTATGTTTATCATGGCAAGATGTGGGCACGTGAAGGACCAACTGAGCAAACATCAAACACAAACTAACTTATCTCCACATACAGAGGAGGCTTCCATCACTAAGGAAGGAAGAGCCTGTGGAATTCTTACATTTCTAAACAATAATCATAATAATATACACAATATTCCCAATTTCTTCCTATTCAGCTCCTTGCAACTCTAAAAGATAGGATAGGGCTCTCAGACTGATCCGCTGTGACTCAGTTTGAGTCATTTCACTTCTCATTATCTCTGTTTTTCCTCAACTTGCTCATCTCATCCATTAAGCTTTAGGTTTTTAAAACAGGAACTTTCTCTTCCTGTGCATATTTATCTTGTGTCTAAAGCAACAGCCTTGATCTTGGTTGAGGCCTCTTGGTGATACCAGAATACAAATAACAATAGCAGGCGCAGCAGAAACAATAACAAAGCAGGTTGGTTAACCTTTCATGGTCCTTTCCTGAGATATCTCTAGGTATTAGAATACAGTTACTTATCCGTTTATATATTTTTCTCTCTGTGGTGACTTTGAGTTGGCATATTGTCATATTCCAGTGACAAGTCACCACACTCCATGCACTGGCTAGCTTTTTCAGTCACTGATCATTTTTTATTCCATGCAATTGCCTTTTGTTTGCAGTTGTTATTTTAAAGGTGACCCCTGACCCTGCTCAGGGAAATAAATAATGGGTAGATTGTGGTCTGAGACTTCCTTAGTATTACTACTCAGAGCAAGTGAATATTAGCAAGGGCTGGTACTGCTGCTCATCTGCACCTGCATGAAAGAAAAACTTGAAGGCTAGGGTGTGGTGGTGGTGGGTGTATTTTTTTTCCTGCACTTCGCTCCCAACCCTTCTCCAGCTGGTGCCTCATCTTGCTTCTCTCTTTTATTTCAGTTTCTCCTGTACTCATTTCTGTTGTGTGGAATTTGAGGTTTGGCAGTACACATTCCCTGCCCCCCTGCCCCCCTGCACACTCCCCAGGGACCCAGCTTCCTCTCGCACATTCCACACTGGAACGTACCACTTTGGAGGCAAAGTGGGCTCAGGGAAGAGTCCATCTGAAGCCTCTCTGTCCCAGGCCCACTCCGTCATCATCCTCATCATCTTCACCATGCTAAGAGCACTTTCACCAGTGAAAATGCAAAGATAACGGTTCTCATGGCACTGAGAATTACAAATTCCTGAAATATTTCCAACATCAGCCAGCAGAAAAGCAGGGTGATAGAAAACAAATGGTGACAGGAAGGCAACAGGGAAATAGGGAAGAGAAATTTAGGGCTGTATAGGCTAAGGCAAAAGAGAGAGAGAGACAATAAAGCCAGGAGACGGGGGAAAAAAAGCAGAAAGGGATTAAAAGCTGAGAAAATGTGAGGGCAAATCAAAGAATGAACAAATGAACCAGGCAGGCTGTAAAATGAAAGAGAATGAAATTAAGTGCATGGAACAAATATTCGGATAGCGATCAAGGATAGAGAGCAGATGCTGAATATGAGTGAGAGCCAAAACACAACAGGGATTAAAAAAATCTGTCAGAAGATTTGGGCAAATTCTCATTAAATTTGTATTTGGTTTGATTTGAGTAACTCATCCCTCATTTTAATTTCAGCTTGTCTGCTAGGAATCTGGTATATCCACAGGAGATTATTTTCAAGGGCTATTGCTGGTGTTTTGCTTTGTACTGGTTTTTTAACCAGTATTAATTGGGCCTGTCATCTGGGTAGGTCCAGGATGTAAGTGTTGTGACCTTTGTGGGAGAAGGTTTCTTCTATCACTTAATGTGTTTATGTTTGAAATACATGCTCAAACAGACGGTGATCCAAACCTGCCTGCATCTCAGAGCACTCTGTTTCTGGGAAGTCTCGTGTTGCTGAGTGTTGTACTGGCACTCCCTGTATCCACCCTGGACAGAGGAAGCCCACAGGAAGAAGGATCAGTGTGCTGATGTGTAACTTCTGTATTAGGAACCATTGTCATGTAGCAGTTCAGAGCAGCACAAGGAACTGCAAAAATAATCTGGCAGAAAGGAACTGAACCAAATACAAACATTTCTCCCTTATAAAATAAAGAAGACAGGTACCATATAAAGCTTCATTTATGAGCTGCTCCCAGTGACAAACCATCTCCAGACTGGTAGTGGCACCTTTGCCGTACATTTTTTAATAGAAGCTGTCTTCCTTTGGTACTGTACTTTTTCATACAAGCTTGAGGGGAAAGTAATTTAGTTTAATAGCAGCCACCCTCATTTTGAAGCAGGCCTTGATTTAAAGGCGGAAGTAATTAAATGTAATGAAGCCCTAGGCTTCTGCACCAGGATCAGAGCTGTGTTATTCACAGCCATACGTACAGGTCCTTGTTGCTAATGTGTCAATACTCTGGTTTTTTCAATCACTGTGGACTGGGTTTTTAATTCCTGCTGGGCAGACTGCGATACAGTATCTGTGAAGGTTAACAGCTTTACAGTAATGGTCTGAAAACAAAAGGAAGGCTCATCTCAAGTCTGGGGAGATTTCTGCTTTTCTTTGTGAGATTTTTGCTTATGATTTAAAAATGGCCTTTGCTTAATTTCTTTTATTGCTTTTTGCAGCAGTGGTTTGTCAATTCCTAACTCTAAACAAAAGCCTTCAAGGCAATAATTCCCACATTTCCCTTTTGACAGCAAAACTTAAAGTAAAGCTTGCCTTTTAAAGGCACTTGCATACTGCTGACTATTTTTTCTCCTTTTCCTCCTCAATAATTTAATCAGATTTCTCTGGATGTTCCCTGGGTGTTCTTAGGAGTCCCTTGCTCAGCTTGGTATCTCTATGGCTCCTTCTGTTTGGCTTGTTAGCACTTTGGGACAGGGAGTTTGGAAAACTTCCTGAAGTCATTGGGAATTATGCCATCGGCTTGGACAGGGACAGACTTTTTAACCTTGCGTTAACTCACTGGTAACAGAAACCAAATAGACCTCTCAGTGTCCCTTTCAAGTTACTAAGATCCAAATATCAGATGTAATGTGTGACAGAATCCCAAAAAGAGGGTCATCAAAACAATGGAATCATACAGGAATGCTGTGGGATCCACCCGCCAGTGTAAATAACTCTGTGACCTCAGTTTCATTATTCTTCCTTTCTGATGTCAATAACTTCCCACCATAAAAGTGTACCATGAAATGGAAGATATTTGAGAAGTCTGCCTACCAGCATGGCTCTCATATTCAGAAGTTAAGAAAAAATATATCTTTCAGTAATATGCATGTATGCATGTGTCGGCATTTATATGCAGTGAGACTGCCTACTGGTTTTTAAAACTGTTATTTTTAATATGTTGTAATAATCTATTAAAAGTTGGATGATACAAAGGTTTCTAATGCAGAAACTCAGGACAGCAACCTCAGCTATCTCCCCCTTCTTTCACCCAATCACACAGATTGTGACTAGTCAGTCCTGGAAAAGGATTTTTTTTTTTCCATACTGTAATCATTAATAAGGCTGAAATATAACAGTGCCACAAGCTCTAATCTCATCACTCCTCTAAATATACTATGCTGATTTGTTTGCCCTAACCCAACTATCCTCTAAAAAGCCCTAAGATTTTCATCATGTAATTACTAGAAATGTATGGTCCCATATGTTTAACAAGCAACTTTACTAAAATTACTCAACTAGGTTGTGGAACTGGCTTAACAATGTGTTATACTACTGGAGTAAGCAGCATTCTGTGAGTGGCCAGTTTGTTATTCTGCTGTCCAAACTGGGTATTCTACAGTTAGAGGTGAAGGATGCAAGTAGATCAGAGCTAATGGCAGGAACTTCTGGCAAAGTAGCACTTCCCATTTCCTGTTGATTTCCAGATGGGCTGGCTGATGGGTGGTATGGCCATTCCTTGTGTGGTTGAACAAGCTGCTACTTTCCGTGGATGCCTCTTTTCAGCTTGTGTAACCCTGAGCTCTCAGCCACAGACCAGGGCCTCCTATAAGGTGTTCATCTATGTGCTGACTTTTCTTGGCAGTAAGTGCCATGGATTACTGATCCCTGTTTTTCTGCAAGTCATTACTTTTGCATGCTAATAGGTGAACAGTGTTGCACATTCTAGTGTCCTGTTTGAAAACAGTGAATTTTCAGAGCACTATTAATATGGGTTGGAATTCATGTAGACTGTTTGTTATGCTGCAGGTTATTTTAGTAGTCTGCTTGCTACCATCCTAGGTTTCTTTATCTTATTCCTTTACTTAGACATCCAGCCTCTTTACTTGCAATGCTAGAGCAAAGCTGGTCAAATGGCACTTATCTGTTTAGATGGTGAATGATAGCCAGGATCAGGCCTTTCACAGTGGCAAGGTCGTAGAGTCAGTTGCAGGTCAAAAAAAGCTGTAGTCATCGCACCGTGGGGTACACTTAAATGGGCTTTTCTCATTTGCTTAGTGCACTTAGTCCCTGTTTGAGATTACAGTCCTCATATAATGTAGGACTGAAAAATAACTCTGCGAGGCATAGATTGCTCATATTTTATTTTTTGCCCCACTCCCCCCCCCCC
>VYXD01003041.1:875331-937757 GCA_013397195.1 Hylia prasina | reverse complement strand
CAGGCCTTACGCTATAGAGTGTAAATTTTCTGTAGAAAATACACGAAACTGTATGCAGTTAATAAGGTGTTCATGAAGTAAGAACATTCTTGATTTCCAGGTTTGGAATGATCCTTGAAAGACCTTGTTCATTTCCCAGCAAACTTGTATATCTTTTGCATGTATGCAGAACAATTACATTTCAAGGAAAGTGCTGTGTTATGGCCTTGTTACTTAACAGATCTGATTGTTTCTTCCACCTTTGCAGAGATGCCTTTCCAATTCAGTAGATCTTGAAAGATCATTCGGAGGAATAACATCAAAGCATACCTTGCATAGCAGTGGAGACCCTTGTCTTTGAGACATACTTTGCATCTCCTAAGAAGTGTCAGCTCTGCTCTCCACAAGAACACAGGTAATTTCTTATCTGTAAGACCTCCTGTAAATGGCATGTCACCCCAACAGGCCCTTTCTGCCCTAGCGAAATAAGGAAGGCCCTGCCAGCCAGGCCACAGCAGTGGGCCCTGGGCAGATCTGACTGCTGGAGCCCAGCTCTCAGCAAGGCACAGCAGGCAGCTGCATGTTCACTACACACCTGGCAGTGTTTGTGGCCTGGAAGCCCCTCCATCTTTCAGATTTCACAGTAGACCAATGCTGTGACTTCGTAAACAGTGAATGGGAATTATACAGCAACAAGTAACAGTCTCTCAGCTGCTGGCTTTAGGAACCTGCCCAAACTCTGGTCTCTGGCCCACCTTAGCAGCCCGCAGATGGGCAGCAGCCCAGCCCCAGCCTGAAGTGCAGCCTGCACACCACAGGCATGTGCCTTCACAGCTTTTAAGTTTGGGGGTGTTGAGCTTTTAACACAGTGTGCAAGCGTTCGCTGCTTTTATTAATTACTTCTTCTCAAGTTTCCACATTTTATTTTATTATGTTAAAATTTCTGTAAGACAGTATGTTTTTTAAGCCCTTGTGGATTTTTACATATTTAAACCCCATACAATACAGTGATACAGCATTCTTCAAGGTACAAGTCCAGTAGTATATTGCTAAAATCTGCCATGAGATCCATGTTTTCATGAAGTATATATGGGTAAACATAACAGCATATTTAGTCATATCTTGTCTCACCTGATTAAAAAAAATTAAATAAAAAATGATGTTTATTCAAAAGTGATGCAAATTTTCCTGAAACTGCTTTATGCTTTTCGTGAGATTAAGTTGCAACATGCGCTAAGTTTCACAGCAATATCTGTGATATTATGAACTAGTTGTTATACTCATGACATTATTAGTTGCAATTTATTAAACAAAGCACTAACAAACTGCAGTCACAATTTAGTCAGATGAAATTAACCTTACCATATATAAAACCAGATCTTAAAAATGTGTGTAGTGTCATATTTCACAGTTACCATGACCAACTCTCTTTACTCCTCCAAACTGGAAGGCAGACGTGCAATCCAAACTAAGTAAGGGAAGATAAAACCTGTTCTCAAAGTAGCAACACAAAACACCTAAAAATACTGTTCCATATGAGCATATTTTCTCAGTTTGGAAAAAAATCATCTTCCTTTCTCCTCATAACACATGCAGAGGTCTCTGCACTTCTCGCTTACTGCACAGCTTTCCACCGGCTGCTATAAACCGAGGGAGGTAGTTTTGGCTGCTTTATCTCAAAAAAGCAATGGATTTCGTTGAAGTCTTTCCCACAAGGGCACCCTTCAGCTGCTTAGGCAGAGCTGCTGTGCAGGCCGTGAGCGGAGGGCAGGGCTACACCAGGGCTTTGCGCTGCCGCGGTGAGGGCAGAGGGATGGGTGAGGGCTCGTGGTGCCACTGTCGGTGAGGGCGGGAGCGGAGCCCGCAGCGCCGGCCCGCCGCGTGCCCCTGGGGGCCTGGGGCGAGGGGCGGTGCCCGCCCGTGTCCCAGCGTTGTGGCCGCGGGCGTCTTCCAGCCAGCTTGGCTTTGCAGCGCTTCTCTTCACGTGCTGTGTCCAGGCCTGGCCCAGGTGACCCTGCCTGTGTCCTGCCTGTGCCCTGCCTGTGCTGGAGCATCGTCCCTGCCCGCAATGCCGTGGTGCGTGGGGCTCACGCCCGAGGTCTGAGGCAGCGCTGTGGGGGCAGGAGGTGTGGGTGGGAGGAACACAGCGAGGGGTCAGCGCATCCTTTGCAGTCTGGCCCAACTGAAACAATCACTTTGGAGCTTTTGGAGTTGGCCTGGAGCACGTGTGGCCTCGGGTGGCTGCTGCGACAGAGATTCTGCCAGGCTGGATGCAGGTGGCTGATCTTTGTCCAGCAGCACGTCAGTGGCAGCCCCGAAACCTGGGAGAGGTGTGTGGGTTGGCTGCAGAGAGGGAGCTTAAACTGGAATCTGCCTTTAGGTCAGTTTGTCTTCTTCCCAAATAAGTGTGTGGGCTACAACAAGAGTGGTTTTATAGCAGGTGAGAACGGCACGTGCTTGGTAACACGTTTAAGAGTGCAAGAAAAGGGGGGTGTGTATAGAGTAACTGGAGAGCAGGACAGGAGGGTCGTGTGTGCTTCAGCTGGGGAATTCTTGATTTGGAAGTGCCACGGCTGCAGCAGCGTCCTGGGGTGGGCGAGCTGAGCAGGTGCCTGACACCTGAGTGCTCACAGGGGCTCTAGGAGGCACACGGTGCCACCAGTGGTGATCGTTCCAGCATGTTCAAAAAAACCCGATAGAACACGTGTTCTCTGACTGCATATGACTTCTGAAAGCTTGAGAAATCATCTTATACCTGGGTCTGCTTTAGCTTTTTAAAAGAATGTACTGAGTGGTTAAATGCCTTAATGGCAACTATGTGCAACCTGACAGCTGATATTTTCATGATGATACAAAACTGTTAGAGCTATTAAAAAGTCCAATAATCTAATCCCCATAATAAGTTATAGTAAAATAATGTAAGTACATAATGCAAACATTGTAGTTGTTTTCCCCCTTTATGGCAATCTTACAGCTGTTGCTTTGCTGGGATTAATTTGTCTCTAAGGGGTTTCAACACTATCCTCCCCCGTGCATTATAAGAGCCTGTAATGTCATGTAATCGGGGCCATATTATTTTTGTCGAAATCTCTGGGAGTGATGTAAGAGGAAAAAGGAAACTAGCTAACTCCCAACCATTTGACCAAAGGTTAAATTAGTCTTGGCCTTCTCCCAGCCGGACCTGAAACTTCTCAGTCAAACATTTGTTCTGCCCTGCTCAAAAAAATGTGATGTCTTTTCTTGTCTTTTTCCCCTCCCATGTTTGTTTTGTTTTGCTTTGTTTTTCTTTACCGATGTCACATGTTATCTTTAGTGTTATGCACATATTTGTTGAGAAACATATCAGTGGGACAACAGATGTTACCTACTGGAAGGTCAAACCTTTGGTTCATGATTCTTTCAGATGCTATGGAAGGCTATGGGCATGAATAGGTCGTATTACCCCGTGCAAGAAAACTTTTATTTATTGTGTGTGGTAGATGCACAATTTCAGTCCAATCCAGTCCAAACTGGCCCAAGCACGGCCCTTTGTAACACTACAGAAGCTGTTCATCTGCTTGTAAGAAGCTAGAAAATCTCACAGCAGCAGTGTTTGGTAGGTGGTATGAGAGTCTGCCTGCAGACTGTCCCCCCCATGCACAGTCTGAGAACCTCCTGGTAGTACAGAGTAACAAGCATCTGTTGTGTGTGTGTTCTCATGTCCGTTCCCATGTGCAGTGATAGATTCTGGTTTAGATTTTTTCGTTTCTAGATAGATGTGTACACATTTAAGGCAAAAGATGATAATTTTTTTTTAGGTTCTTTAGCTTGTTAGATAAGAATATTGATTGAATCGTAAAGGGCTGATACTGAAGTGTTCTTTTCTGTGTTATGGGCTAGTAATATCTGAAAAGATTGAAAAAATATTGGTCTGGCCTTTAAGAACTCTGGTTGCTTATCACCATTCTTTGGTGTGGAGGATGGGTTGGGCTACCACAAGAAGAGGTTTCTAATCAGAGTCAGCTGAATTGGGACTGTCATGACAAGAAAAAGTTGTCTAGTGCTATTAAAAACATTCTGAATGGGAATGAAGCAGGGGAATGAACAGGACAACAGGTGTACTTGGGTATTAAGCCTTGGTGAGAGTTCAGAGATGTTCAACATTTTGCAAAAGTCCAAATATTTCTTAATGCATCTGAATTTATGTCTTCTTTTATATGTTTTTCTGTTCATGTCTAGTTATATATTTGAAAAACTGCCAGAAGTCCAAATGCCAATAGGGGTCAATTCAGAGATACATATTTTGGCTGTTTAAAGAGTAAAATCATAATAAAAATGCCATTTATATTCATCAGAATAACAAATGTAGATTTTAAGTGATCAAACTATGGTCATATAAAGAAGCCTGACTAATAACTAAACAATTGTTACAGTACTAATCCCATCAATTCGTTTGTTACACTAAATAATATATTTTAGTGTTATCTATTTCCACAGTGCTTTAAACAACAAACAGTATGAAGATGTCTATTTAGATTGTGTTGTTTTTCTTTTAGTTAAAGCATTTTCTGAATGATAGATTTGTATGGAAATCGCCAGCAACGGTTATAGAAACATTAAGAATATAATTGAGGCTTGTGCATTTGGAATTTATATCAGGCTTAGATGTTTCCATCTCATTTGAGCTTCTGAATAAAGTCACTGGAATTTGTTAATAGTCATGGGCCCTTTCAGGTTATTTAGGAGAATCTTGCAATCCTTGCAAGTGAAGCTGCAATTAATTAGTGTTCTTAGTATTGCTGTTTGCTAGTTCATGTACACTGGATATGAGCAAGGATAGTTCAAAGGTTAATTTTCTTTTCCCTTAGCTCTGCTGGGTGGACTGTGGCCACCCCATGGGAAGTAAGGGCTCAAAAGTGACCTTGCAAGTTACTCTGCTTGGGAAGAAACAAGTTGAGAGTCTGGTTGGGGAGTGCTCTCCACCCTTGGGAAGAGCACAGCTTGCATTGCATCACTTGTTTGCACTGGCTTGAGCATATTATTGTAGTTGTGAAGGCAGATGAATTGTTTGTAGTGCTTGGTACCTTCTAGGAGGGAATTGCACTGTAGAAAGAAAATACCAGGAGCTTAGAGCAAGGAGCTACTGTGGCTATATGCTGTTTGTTCAGTGTTAGGCAGCAAAAAAGAGGACCAAGACTAGTAATAAAAGAGTAGAGGAAAATAATGTACAGGCCCACATAAATAACACTATGTAAATGTTTAGGTGCATAAGGAATCAAAGTAATTAAGTGGCAAGAGTTTAAGAAGAATCATATCAACATGAATTATCTGTTTACTTTACAAAATCATTAACATTTAGGATGGTGATTGTCAAGAACTCAGAATGAACTTGTACTAGTTTCTATGTGTTTTTTCTCTGTATATGTTTTCCTAAAATCATAGGAGTTTTATTACTTAAAAGCAAGCACTTTCTTTTTAATTTTTTTTAACATTCTTAAGGCATTAATGTCCTGTGTTACAGTGGAGTTGTTTATTGGCATCTTGGTATTTTCAGTCCTCAGGATTTCACAACAGTTAGTAAGAAGCTCTAATCAGGATTCCCTGAGGGTGATGCAGCACATTGCATACATAGTTATGGAGCTTTGCCATCAGCCATCAATAGCTGTGAGTTTAAAACATACAGCATTGACTATGATTTGAATTAATCAGGGTAAGATTAAAATAAGATTCCTAAATTAGAAACTTGGATAAGATGAATCTTGCTCTAAATTGATATGTCTGTGCTGGAGGTGCTGACACCTGCTCTGTGTGTCTGAACTCCAGCTGCTGTCTTAAAGGATCCAGTTAACAGGGTGTCCCCAGGGTACAGCTCTCCCCTGAAAGCCACTGCCTGTGCTGGCTGGACCTCAGTTAGGAATCTCAGGTAGGGTTCCATCTCTAGACTCAGCTTTTCAAAGATTTTTAGTCAGGCTCCAATTAATTGGTGTTAAGCACAACCAGCCCTAACTGATCCCTAATTGCTTCCTTGAGTTAATGGCTCACAGATACCCAAATACCTGTATATTCTAGGTTTTTATGGATGCTAAACACAGTCAGGTCCCAGTGAACTTATCAGGGATGAACAGTGCTTAGGTCCTCTGCAACTCATCTGTTTGTTCCTGTGGGGAGCAATTGTAGGAACGGGGAGAGAAAGGGAATGCAAGGGATAGAATAGTGTCTGAATTGTGTCCATCCGAACAAAAAACCTGCAGCCTGAACATGTGTATGTAAAAATAAACAAACAAATAAATCACAGGTGTATCCAAGATGGAGCTTGCCACTTGGCTGTGGAGAAACAGGAAACAACACACCAGAACTGCAGGAGACTGATACAAGTGCTGAAAAGTTCATTTGTTTATGGTCAAGCTGTGGTGAAAGCTGATGGTACTATTTATTAGCTGAGAGATCCTGCTCTGAGTCTAAATATGTAGAAGTGAGTGACTGGTGTGGCTTTGTGTCACAAGGAATATCAGACCCCACTACGTAAGGCCTTGAAAGATCATTAGTTCCAAAGAATTTCAAGGGCTTTCCTCAGCTTAGTTTGTCAGAAGTGTAAATTCTACTTCTACAGATCTTTAGACAAACCGAATTCCTCTTCAAGAGTCTCATCATCTCTGTGTATGTGTTTACATGTATTATTTTTTCCTTTGCAATAATAGAAGTTACAAGCCAGTACCAAGCAGGTCACTGTTCTAGGAACCAGGAGATCCATGCTTAGTCCTAGGCTTTGCAGCAGATTGTCCTCTGTAATCTTGGGATGAGCTACTCCACGTTTTTTCTCAATCACCTTCTTGTCTGTAAAATGAAAATAATAATTATTTTCTTCAAAGATTTTCATTTTACTTTTAAAACCTTCAAGGCCTATACCTAATCTAGTATGTTTGTAGAGGACAGTGAGGCTGTGGTTTTGATCAAGTGCATACAAATGATCAGGTGATTAATTAGCAACTTCTCCTTTTTTTGTGCTGTGAAGGAGCATTGACAAAGATGTTGCAAAAGAAAGCAAATATTGTTGTCCCTGCAGGCCATTGCAGCTGAAATAACTTGATTTTATTAGAACAGTTTCAAAATGGATGCTTACCTTGTAACTGGAACTCCCACAGTTCTTGTAACTTCGGTTTGTAGATCATCCAAAGCCTATTTGTGTTGTAAATGTGTTCCATAGGAAGTGATGATATCTACAGTCTCATGAAGAGAGCACAAGTTTCTTTCCAGGTCTGAATTTCTTAAAAATCCCTGACATAAATAAGCAGCCGAAGCAAATGCATGGGTTTGGATTTTATATGGATTCTGGAAATTCTGAATATTGTATGAGGCTTATGTAACTAGATGTCTTATGTGCAGAGGAACCTTTTTATTTCAATTTCTAAAATAATACCACTTAAAGGACAGTTGTAGAGGAGGAGCTGTGCAGGAGATCAAGTGCATGACTGAGAGTGGGGCATGAGGCTGTACAAGGTGTGCTAAGGACTGTGGGGAAAAGAGGAAGTGAAAAACCATTTAAGCCTCCCACTCCCCATTCCCATCTGTAAATTTTGTCCTGGTTTATCAATTTTTCTCTCTGTTCAGCAGCATCTAGAGTTGCTCAGATCCTAATTAGCCTGTGGTTGCAATGGCTCACAACTCAAGCCAAAGTCATCAGGCATGTCTTCCAGAGCTTAAACAACATTCAAAGCAGGGAAAGATTTAAAAACCTAGCAAGTTTACTTTTATCTTAAATGTTACAAAACATGTTTGAACAATGATTTCTGAACATACACTGTGTTTGCTGCTGCTTAGTTGCCCAGTAAAAGGAGATTACAAAATTATTTGCTGTTAAGCTTGATAAGTATAATTGGGGAAAAGGTGTGTTGGAATGTAGAGGATGGTGAAGATAGGCTTGTGCAGATGACTGATGACTTACCAAACACCAGCTGCTGTGCCTGAGCCAGAAAACTCAGAGATGTTTGCTGCCTTGGTTCTACAGCCTGAATCACCCAGGAACACAGTCCGATGAGAAGCTGCTGCCTGGCCTTCCCAGTGTTTAATTGCACAGCTGGAAAATACCAGCAGAGACTTCATGCACATTCAGGACTTTCCCTCAGCCCAAACCTTTGGAGAGGCACCATTTACTCCAAGAGGAAGAGGAATTACAAAGAGAGAAAGAAATCCAATAGGAAGAATAATAGGGAAGAAAAGTTGCTTGTCCTGAAACTTTGTGTGAAACAAATTGGAAGAAGCCCATCAGTTTGATTTCCTTTCTCAGGCAGAATCTGCTGGTGGCTCAACATAATGCTCTGTGCAACGTGGTTCTTGCTGCTGAACACAACTTCCACAACTAATGCATGAAATTTACCTTTGTTCTTCTGTGCTTTGTCAGCAAAACAGCTGAGAACAGCATTGCCAGTGGCTTTGGTTTGGTGACTGTATTACTACCCCAAAGAGACAAATAGTAAAACTGAGGAAAGTGTGGGGGTTTTTCCACTCAATTTTTCATTCTAAAATTTTCATTCTATCAGCAAAATTCTAAAAGCATCATGAAATCTCTTGGCCAGTCCATAATCCTAGAGCTTTTAGAAACTTTCAGCAAAATGCCCTCACCCAGAGAGATTCTGCAGTCTGTAGTATGAATTTTTCCTGAAAAGGAGTGGGGCCTCACTCTTTTCATGTTTGAAGCTGCATGCTAGAATGTTAGCTGGTAATTCGTCTTCCCAGAGAGGACACTGTAAAAACAAATCATCAAGTCATTTGTTGCTGTTCTACCTAAGAACACAGTTAGTTAAAAGAGCCTCTTTGCCAAAACCCTGAGAAAGAGCTCGGGATGCTCTATGTGTTTATACAATAGAAAGCAACCAGCAATCCTGTCTTCAAGTAGAGCACTGCACCAGCCCTTCTATAATACACATGCAGTTCACTACAGGGAAGAAAACAGGCTTGGTATTTTCATAGGAAAGAGCTGCAAGGTGATTTTGAACGCTGAGAAACAGTTTCTGCAGTGATTTTTGTCATAGTTGTTTTTATGTCTCTATAATGGAATATGAAATTAACTTAAAACATTTGTCTCAGAGACTTGACTATGAAGTTGCTACAGATGCAGGAGATAGGTGCATCTTTTTGTGTCTTTTTGAAAGGCACTGTGCAGCTGGAGCCAACTATCATTTTCCCACTAGACTGATCTGAAACATTGTCATCAGAAAGGTTCACAAAAGGGATTCTAATGGGACTTGTGGAGTGTCAGATGCTCCCTAAAGGGAACTCCTGTAAGAGTCTATTTTACCAGTGGTATTTCCTGGGCATTTTTTCCCCAGAAATGTGTTTGTCCTTGGGAGGCAAATGCTGCAAGGGGAAGACTGCTGGAGAGGCTGGGCTGCAGCAAAGATAGAGTAGGAATTGCTCTGGGTTTTGCTGCAGTCTCATTATGGGTGTAGTTGGTTCTCTGTATATTGGTGTGTTTAGAGACCTGGACAATTTAGCAGTTCCCAGGAGTGGTGTAGCAATGTCTTCTTCCTCTGGCTTAAGGTGTGCAGTGTGCATGGTAGAGAAACATGGGAGAGATTTTCAAGAAAGGGTCATGATCCAGTTTAGTTTCATGCCGGGATAGAAGGGACACGGTGCTCTCAGCAGCCTCCTCCCTCACACCAGACCTGTGGTAAGGCAGCCCTGGGGCAATGCAGCTTTCCTGGTACTGCTCAGGAGCTCCAGGCTACTCAGGAACAACAGACTGGTAGCTCTGATAATGCCCATTTCTTTGACAACAATATGTTTTTCTCCTTGATTTCACAGCCAGGTTGTATTTAAAATAGACTGTGTATGCACATGATGCTGGAGGAATAAGGCTGAAGAGTATTTGGTGGCTTTTCTGGAATCCTTGGAATACTTGATTTGAATAAAGTCTGTCTACTTAGTCCCCATAGCTATACAGCCTGGGATAGGGCATCTCAGCAGCCAGCTCTGAGCGAGAGCCACAGTCTTCTCTGGGGAATGAACAAGTTGTGAGTTCTGGCCTAGTAGTGTCAGATGCCACTAGGTATCCCCTAGTGGGGAGTGCTTTAGCCAGAATCCCTTATCTGCAGTTTCTTGGTGGGAGCAAAGAGTTCCTTTCCATTCAGCATCCTTCCCAGAAACCTGAGTGTTTGTGATGTTCAAAATCAAAAATTGAAAGGAGGCCTATCTTGCCAGGCACTCAGTGAGCTTTGAGATTAGATGTCAAGTGCCAAAGACTGTGGGAGATGCTTTGGACCAACAGAAAGCAGAAAGCAGCAGAAACTTCTCAGGAGATCCTGCTCTATGTCCCATCTTGTGGTATAGTGAGAATATGGAGAGAAAAGCGGACCATGAGCTGAAGCTCTTTTGCAAGGGCAAGTGGTAGAAGCACATTTGCTTTTTTGTTTGGTAGCAGGAGCAAGGTGCGCACAAACATTTTGCTAATTATGCTGTTCTAGGAAATGGGAACTCAGCCAGGCATACATAGAGCAGGGAAAACCCCCAGAATTGAGTTAATATGAGCACCAGCCTTACCATGCAGAACCATAAGGGTGGAGGAGAGGGGCTAAGCAAGGTCACAAAAAATGATCAAATTCTGTGAGAGCACATATACACAAGAGTATGAAGACTTCGACAAAAGCTAGTGGAGGATTGTTGAGAGGCCAATGCAGTTAAGTTCCTGCTTTGTTACATAGATAAATTGCCAAAGGAAACATTATCCAAACAGTTCTACTTCAAAGGCAAAACGACAAGCTTTGGGGAACTTGCGGTACTTTCAATCTGGCCAATAACCAAGTGTAAAGTGTAAAATATACATGTTTAGGAAGTAGGACACATGCCGTTCAAGACAGGCCTTTCCCATGCTCTCAGACCAGTGCAGCTTCATTTGATGTGCAAATGCATGATGTGTGATCTGTCCTGGCAATGTGCTGCCTGCCAGCAGCACAAACATTTCACAAGCACCCTTTTGGGTTACTCCAGCCTGCTGTGTGCACAGCCTCCTTGGCAGCCCCTGCAGCTGGAGCTTTTCTTACAGTCTATTGCTGTGGTGCTTGCACAATCCAGGCTTATGTAGTGTGTCTCATCAAAAGACTCCAGGCAGTTAAAAACACCTTGAAAGCATCCTGGAATTGCAGGATTTGATGTTAAATACTAGCATTAAATGATAATACAAGGAATGGTTACAGTGATGCTTTGGGGAACATATCAATAATGTAGACTCAGTTGATCCTTAAGGCAGATTGTCCCAGCAGATGTCCCAGCCTTCCTGGGCATTAGGAACTTCAGGGTATTACACATGATGGCAAAGGCCATCATCTATAAATGTGTTTATAAATTTCACATGAAATCAGGTGAAAAAAGTGCTCCCTGGAGTGCTTCCTGGCACTGCAGGCACAACCAAAAATACATTTGCTGTGCGCAGTACAAGCCAGACTCTGTTATTTGATGAAACTCATCCTAATAACCCATGAAAAGTAACAGAGCAAATGCCCCCTTAAAGAAGCAGTGGGTTGTAGATGGAATCTCTCTTCAGTACTGGCTTGAGTGGATTTAAATTTATGATATCAGAAAAAAAGCCAGCTGTGGTCTTCATAATGCAACTGAACTCTAGAATACCTGTGCTAGTGGGATGAGGCTGGCTTTTAGTGAGGGATCAGGATGTAAACTCAACTGGCATAACTGCTTCAGAATCAACCATTCTTAGGAACCAGGGGCATGCAGATGTGCTTTTTCTCCCTCTCTAGTAATAAGCTAAGGGACTTAGGTAGGGACATTATGCAACAGCTGTGGTGATTTATGCCAGTTGTAGGAAGAGGCAAATCAGCCTTGTGCCTCTCCTCATGTCTTTGGGACAAATTCCCAGTCCTGTGTGTGTGCAGCCTCTAGGCCTAAGGCACAGATAACCAGGCACTTGGTGCTGAGCACTACCCAGTGCAGCAGCTGTGGCTACACAGAATACTGAACCTGCTCTGCACCTCTGAAATGCCTGAGCTTGTGCTGCAGCCAGCTGTAATCATCTGTTACTTATGTTAACCTTGAATTCCAGCGTGTCAGTTCCGGTCCTCTGAGAAAAATTAGAAAAGTGCTAATTGAAACCAGCATCCCAGCACTCCACACTGTGCTGGGTGGAAGAGAGAAGTGGGACCCCAAGCCTCAAGCCTTAGTAGTAGCATATTCTAGGCACACTTTAGTCATGTGAGATTATACCACTCTCCTCACTTTAGACTAATCTATCCTTATAAATGGCCCAACTTCATGCTTAAGTCCCGCACTTGCTTCAGGAGTTCCTGAGCTTCCTGGGTGAGCCACACACAGTTCCCTGATACCTGTGCACTGTCAGCAGACATAGAAGATACAGTGAAGATACAGAAAGAATTATAGACTGTGTGTTTAATGAGGACAAGGGAGGAAGATGCGTTTTATGCAGCTGTAGTCTAATGTGCTGAGAGAAATCTGTTTGAATGGGTTGGGAATGCTGATGGCATCTAATAGCCACAGAGGCTTTTCCTGCTTCCTGATAGATATAGCACTGTGAATATCAGTCATTGTGGTATGAAGTTGTTATGAGAAAAATAACTTCCTGTGTTGATGGACTTAGCATGCAGTAAATGGAGACGTATGGATGCAAATGTAAGGTGGTAAATGTAGCTCTCCAGAGCTCTACGTGTAACCATGCAGAGTCATAAGTAAAAAGTACAGTGTATTGCTTGTCTTTGACTTCCTCTCTAGCTCAGCTGGTGCCCTGAATTCAGTGTTATCGTGGTTGTCTTTTTCCAGGACAGAACTGAGAAATAACAGGGTACTGTGACACACAGTGTCACGGCATATGCAAAGGCAAGATTTTTCATCCTGGCCTCTGTGGGGAGAAAGAGAAAGAGCATTCTCTGTACCAGGGCACCAGTAAATGTGTGAATGCTATCCAAGTAGTGTCAATATCCACTGCTTTGTCTGAAGGCCACAGAATTGAAACTTTTTGCCTTTCTTCACATCCTTTTCTAGAAGAAATGGACAATTAGTTCCAAACTCTCCCTTTACTATGCCTGTACACTTTTATTGATACATTCACTTTCACTGGCTGGAGCTCTACAGAGTGCTTATTTACTGTGGACTAAACTTTTGTCATTTCACTAGAAGACACTCCTTGTTTTCAGTGGGTTCCAGAACCATCTCCCTTCCTTTGTTTTGCTTTCATAAAAGGTCTCCATTGCTTGTCCCTGTGTGACTACTTGGAGTGCTGAGACAGGTGGCAAATGGTCAGAGAGATGGGGAATATGGAAAGTGCTGATTGTCCACACAAAGTCCCACAACAGAGTTGGCCATGTGACTAGTTAAATAGAACTGATACTCTACCTAATATATACCTGATATTCCAGACTTTCACGAACAGTGCTCCTTCCTAAGAATGCAATTTCCTTCCTTTTATTGAGCAGTATTCTCTTTTATCCCATTTATTCTAGTCAAGTTACTTCATTGTGATTGCCTCTCAAGTGTTGATTAAACCAATAGTATTATTCTGTGACACTGAGGTGTGAGCATTGCTTGCCATACAATGAAGTAGCTTGGCTGTAATAACTGAGTAGTTACTTTACCTAAATAGGCACCATTTCAAAAAAGAATGCAGCTCCTGGTAATAAAAGTAATCTGGAATAAAGGCATTGCCTGAGGGAGAGTTGTATAGTGCCTGACCGTGTGAATTCAGTCTGTCCTTGTCCCATTTTAATATTTTGAAATCAGAGTTACTATTTCTCCATAAAAGGTCTGAGTGTTAATTCAGTAATCTCTGTGAAACATCTACTAGAGAAAGAAAAGGCATCATGATTTTTTAAAACATTATCCAAAAATCAAGCTGTGATGCAGCAGTTTGCAAGAGTGTCCCACTGGTTTTGATGACTTCAGACCTGCCCCAATAGCTAAACTTTATGACCATAAGGGTGAGGATGAACTTTGACTATGACCTAGATCTGCAATTCACAAGTGTTTTCATACAGCTGCAATAATATTCCAGAAAATGTAATTGGCCTTTTACTTCATTCACTTTTGCAAATGAAAATAAAGCTACTGTGAGAGCAGATCTTTTGCTAAGAAAATATTTTTTTTAATATTTTTATAGCTCTGTCAATAATAAAGGAGTCTCACAGTCTAAAGTCTTTCTCTAAACCTTTTTAATGGAAAAAACTTCATAGAAAATATCCTTTTACTTTTTTAATAACATATAACTATATACATGATTAAAAACTGTAACAAGAAAGCTGCAGGGACTGGAAAAATGTTTTGTTGGATCCATGCAGATGGTACATCTAAAAAAGGATTTCACAAATCCATGTACATCAAATGGAGCTGCAGTGACAGGGTTGAAAAAAATGGCAACTCTATATTATTTACCTGAATGTATTGGGAATAAAGCACAGACATACAAAATACATGAAAAGAATACAAAAGAGTACATGGTGTAAATGCTGTAAGCACAGGAAGTTTCTTTTTTAAGTAAATAGGAGAAAAGAAGTAAAATCTCCTCTTTCACATTTTATATTGCAGTTTAAAAGATAACTAATCTCTTACTTGCTGTATTTTGTTTTTCTTCACTCTGACATACACAGTAGAAGTATATGGCATTTGAGTTTAACAGCTCAGGAATACTTTGATTTATCTCCATGTCTGTGAATGTACTGTCAGTTCTGAATAACAACATGTAGACGTGTTGCTTAAAAACACATACACAGTTTGACATGAGTCACAAAATATTGAGGGCCACCACACTACAAAGTGCTGGAGACTCTTGTCCTGATCCAGCAGTATGCTGAAGGACACATATGACTTCAAATCTAAGAGGAATTCCTCAGAGACTAAAGGAAGTTAAGAACATGCAGAAGTTAGTTTCTGATCAGGGCTGGAGTTTTCAACAGTTCGTAGCACAGACTCCACAGCTAAGAAAACTTACACCTGAGGCTGTAATTCTGTCCCTACACCCCAGATCATGCAGCTACACTGTGTGGATGATTTACTGTACTTCTAAAATAGATTTTCTTAATTCTAAGTTAAAATATAAAATGAAACCTCTTAAAAAAAACCAAACTGGGGAACTGATGAGCTCTTCAGCTGAAAAAAGAGATACTGTTTAGTTTGTCAGTGATAGATTTGAAGAGATTCTGTAGGCAGCAGGTAACAATGTGACAGGCTTTTAACACCTCAGTTCTGAAAGAGCTTGCTCATATTTTTGTCCTGGACCAAAAAACCTTAAATAATTGAAAGCTCAGTACCAGCCAGTAACATCACTTGAGGTGCACAAGCATGGTGAGGATTGCAAGACATCATTTAGTAAAAGCTGTAACAAGTACTTAATGATTCCCAGTGTAATCACAGGCAGTTTAATAGCAGACAAATAAATGGAGCCTGTGCATGCAGATATTTGTTTAAAAAAAGAAAAAAGGTGAAAGCAACAACAGTAACAACAACAACAAAACTAGACAAGCAGTGAAAGCTAAAATATTCTGTGAAGCCTTGGAATCTGTTCCTGTTCTCGTTAACATCCACCCACCCTGTCTGGCCTTGCTCTTTTGGCAGGCAGGTAAATCCCTTCAAGTTCCTGTAAATGAAGGAGGACTTTTAGCTTATAGCAAGACATAAAGTAATTACAAAATTAAGCTTTGAAATCTAAATTGCCGTGAGCCATGAAAGCCAAATCTCACTGATAAGTATTTGGCTTTCATTGGCCATAGAGCAGATTGATTCCCTCCCCAGTCTGACCTCTTTCTGTGGGCATGCTAATTGGAAAGTTGCCACTATACCAGGTTTGGGGCCATTACCATTCAGAATCCTTTCTTTTTTAAGACCATCAATTACACTTGTTTGTGTTGTTCATTGCTAGTGTTTTGGGTAAAATCTGGCATGTAGAGCCCTAATCGAAACTACAGTGTCAGTACAAGGCAGGTCTGTTTGAGAAGGCAGCTGAAAGCAGTAAGACTTATTTTGTTTATTTAAGGAAGAGATAAATGTGTGTGTGCATGCATTTGCATTTAACAGTTTTATAGCTGGAACCAGTATTAAATGATGCCCAGTAGCAATTTTATCTCATTATGATTTGTTTTATAAAGATGAAACGATTCTCAGGAGAGTTTTATGAAAACATGCAGAGTTGGTTTGCATTACGTACACCGTTATGTGCCCAGTATATATGTTGCAACTTATTTTCTTAAATATATATTGTGTAACACTTTTTATTCCTGAGTGCTGGTCTCCATAAGGAATAGAGAAGGTGGCATCATGTGCTCTTCTGCACAACACGGTCCTTTGTCATTTTAGGAGTTCTTCTGAGGGATCTTTATTGTCACAGTTTTAACTTCAGAATATTCTCTCAATCCACATTCACCCCTAAAGAACAAATTGCAGCATCAGTTTATACCACATATTGTTTATCGAACAAAAATCTGCAAAGTGATTTCTTGATAAAGTTAAGATATAACCAAAAACTGCAGTTCAGTTTAGGTCAGAAGAACAGTGGATGGCTCCAGAAATTGATAAGGAAATACAGAACATTAGATCCAGAAATACTCACTGTCTGTCAATGGAGCTTTTGTGAGTGAATTGATGTACTCTGTCTTTTCTAGACCTTGAAAATGTCCAAACACCAAGACCTACCCCACTGGCCAGTGAAATTACTGTTTATATTGCACTCAAGGGAGGGAAAGGCCACACTGAACACAATGAAAAATGAACTACTCACAACTGTGAATAAACTCAACTCCTAGCCTGCTGATCTTTTCTTCCTAGAAAAACTCCCTAGAAATCACAATTTGCACATAATGTGGAAGAGGGTTCAGCTTGCTCAGATTCCCTTCTGTGATTCCCTGTAGAATTAGTTTTGTTGTGGCACAGGACCATACATAAGACACGCTGCTAGAGACCAGGCACCTACTAGGTCCCAGTCATTTGACACATGACTCTGAGGGGCACACATTCTGCTTTGGATAGATTATGCTTTAAAAGTGGATGTTTCTGAATGCTACTAACATTTTGTTTTAGTCAGCTGCTGTCTGGCTCATCTCTTTGGTCCCTCTGCTGAGGTTTAGAGTGGATGTTGCATGGCTTCGTGGGACTTGCACTTGTCTTCTCTGAAGTACAGGTATTTCTATTTTCCTGTGCCTATTTTGAGTAATGGAGAAGTCTCTCTATGTCATTAGTGAAGTTATCTCTTCCAGATGCTGTGTATGTAAACCTAACCCTGTCCCCACCTCAAAACAGGTACAGTCCATGTCTGGTAGTGGAACATCTTTTCCATATTAACTCAATGAGGATTTTTGTGCACGAGATCTTACAGACAATTGTTTCTTGGTTGAATTTTTATTCCCACCCCTAAAACACACACAGTGTGCTGCTCTATGAATTATATTACAATGTAGAACATGCTGGCATGGATGTGGTGTTAGCATGTTTACTATTTGACACTGCCTCCCGTCTGGATCCTCCTGTGCAGGACTTAATGCCAACTGAATCATGAAGAATATTTCAGACAAATTCCTCAGAACCTCCTTCTAATAAGTGTTTCAGAATGGAGTGAGAGGCCACTGTTTAAGGCAGTTAAACCCCTCTGGAGGCCCCCAGTGTTGTGTAACCCATTTTGTATTTACTTCTACGCTGCAGATTTTACACAAAATATAACATTGGGGTGAAACTCCTGTAACCTTCCTTGGAAAGTTTTAATTCATTTGAGCAGAAATATCAGTATTTACCAGCCCATGTCACTTCATCTGCAGTTTTGAAAACTGATGTGTCTGTTGGCTTGGTAAGCCTTGTATGTGCCACAGTTGTCAGTATTTAAGGGATACAGCAAAGTGATGATTGTGTAGGCAGTTTTAAGATTTACCAAAGTCTAATTACCTGCAAGAAAATGTTAGTGAACACTTCTTTACATGTGAAAAGTTCCCATTGATCTGGACCATGCCACCCCCAGCTTTCAGTAGAAAGTGGTGAATTTGTCTCCCAGGAATGAGCAAAAACTTATTTATCTGAAGCATTCCTTTAGGGCGCAGTGGAAGCTGTCACCAGGAGCTGCCTGGAGCGCAGTAACTAATGCTAGTAGGTGTCTGTGTGGAAGTTTCTGGATTTAGCAGGGCTGATTTGTAGCTCCAGACACCCATTGGACCCATTTTTGCAAGCCAATAGATAATCCAGGTGACAGCAGTGTGTGACTTTACGTACATTCCAAATGCCATTTGATCTCTCATCTTGGTCTGCCAAACAAAATTGGAGACATTTATTGTCTGTTTCTTCAGCTCATGCCTTCAGGGCTTTTGGTCAATAGTTTGGAAAAGGACAATTGTAATGAATTCTAAGGCAAATATTTTTCAAAAGTTAAAAAGCTGCACTTGTGAATAGGAAGATGAGTTATGCCAGACATTCAGAGTATAAGAGTCAGTGTGTGTTCAGTTAAAGGGCTCAATTGTCCCCACAGCCTAATACAGGGGACAAACCATCCTATTCTATGGCCACTCTGGATCTTCTGGGATTGCAGTTTGGTATCAGAGTGAGAACAAAGATTATGTCTGTGAAAAGGAAGGAGCCCATTCGTCAAATCTGCATGGTGCTGTCCATTGGTTGTGTAGGTGTGAGGGAAGGGGGACAAAATGCTTTTTAAGAAGAAATATTACATATTCTCTTCCCTCCCTCAGTCCAGGAGAAAAAAAGATAAGGGAATTACAACTCCAAGCCATTCTCCTGCTTGCACTTGTTTTTTGGAATGCAGGTGTGCATTGCTGTATCTCAGAGCTATCCAGACAATAGCAATTCCTATGACATTAAAGGACAGTTCTGAAGTAGAATGGCACTTCCTTCCCTTGAAGACATTTGGACAGAGCCCAGAATTTTGGGGAGCTCTAATACAAAATGGCCACATGTGGCTATCTGGGGTGAACCACCCAGTTTTTAGTTATAGGGGTTAAATTTTGCATCTCCGAGGTAGTGCTAAGAAGTTTTAAGAAACATGAACTAAAAAAAACCCCAAACCCATGTCTTTGAGACCTCTTCAAGGATATAAGAATATTGTAAATAGTCTTAATGCAATCAGAAATCACCTGTATTGTGTACGTGAGTTTTGGTTCTCTACTGGGATACACATACCCTGTTAGATTTTGTGGGAGTGTAAAATGAGTATGACAGTTCTCAACTTGTTGATTTTTTTGCCCATGTATGATGAAAACCTGTGAATGTAAATGCAGGACCAAAACAAGTCCCAGAAAATGCAGTTCTGGCACTGGCAGTACAGTGGCCTGGTTATGATCTGGCTATAACATAGTGTCACCTTAACAATGACTTATGTATAGACACTTTTTCGGGTTTTTTTCTTTAACTGCCCAACTCAACATTATTTATGCTGTAAAATGTATCCCATAAAAAAAGAATCTAGGAAACTGGCATTTTAATAAAAAGTGTTCAGGTATTAATGCAGGGTGGAGGAGGTGAATTAGATGGTGATATCTGATCAAAGAGGTTTTGAAAAGAGTACAATAATTACTCATAGGTAGGTTTTCAGGCATCTTTGTGAGATGGAGGTTATTGCCATTCCAAACATTTATTGCTTATGATGAATACTTTCAAAGCTGTAGTGGGAATCAAGTGTGCAATTACCACAGATTTTTCCATGAGAGCTGGGGTGCTGCCTGGGCTTCCCCCCTTTCAAGAACTCTGCAACATTGATATGTGAATATTTTGCTTGCACAGTTGAACCTCCCTGGAGTCAGTGGGGTCACCCCTGGGTGTCGAGTTACTCATGTGCTCTATCGAGCTTAGTAGTTTTAGAATATTTTCACAATGATAAGAGTTAGATGACCTGACATATTTATGCCAGTGTGAGATCACCTCATAACTCATGAATGTGAATAGCATGAATGTGTTATTCAAAGTACTCCCTAACGAGGGAAAATACTTCGGACTACATAGAGCTTATTTTATAGATCAAATTGTATACTTCAGCATATTTAAAGTTTTAAAGAGTTTGACCTTACTTTAGTTTTACTGCTCAGTTTGCCATTAGCCATAAGCTATTTTGAAAACTTAGGTGAGACATATCTGGTACACATACCTCCTGCACAGAAATTAATTGAATCCTTGGTATGTAACCAATCTGGGGCTGATGCAATTGCTAAACTTCCTTGTGATTGTAATGAGAATGAGAAACTGGCAAGACTTTAAATTAGGTACGTGGGACAATATTTGAGTGTGGAGCTCCATTTCAAAATATTTGGCACTTAGTGCTAAATGGAATAAGAAAGACAGAAAGCTTTATAATGGCAAGTGGTTTTTTTTCAAAGGGATGTAAACACATTTGTTTCCTTCTCTTCGCCTGATTTCATTGTTTAAAAACCTGCAACTGATAACTTTTTTATAAAAATCAAATGCACCTATAATAAAAAATATAGTGACAACTGAAGAAAGGAAAGAAAAAACTACCAAGAGAGGCACAATACATGGCAAAACAACCCTGAAACAAGTGCACCAAACCAGTCAACAAGCATTCAGCAGCACCAAAGAGTCTTTCTGAAAAGTAATGCTTAATATGGCTAAAAAAGCCTTCCAGAAAACACAGATTACAAGTTCAGAAAAATATTCAGAAATTTTCAGTTCCTTTCAGGATAAGAAGAGAATTCCAATAAGTCAGTTTGCAATTAAAAAAAAAAAAAAAAAAGGTAGTCTTACCACGCAAATCAATTGCATTTGGAACTGGCAATGATGATTAAAGGTCACCTTATATTATGCCCTGATTCTCAGGTTGGAGTATTTCTGGATCTTAATTTGCATGGAAGCATTTGCTAATGTTTGTTAAGTTGTTGAGTTGAAAACAATTTAGAAAACAGCAGTGAAATACTTACATCTCTCTCCCATTGCCAGACATTTTGAATCCTCCGAAAGGGCTCTGGGCATTTAAGGCATTGTAGCAATTTATCCTGGAACAGAAAGAGGCATTAAGTCCAGCAGCACTGCCAGAGAAACCTTTGGATAACTCAGAGAGAGGATGAAACTTGTGGAGCTAAGGACACTCCATACCTCTTAGTAACAACAAACTTGTTACATGTTGAAAATAAATCAGGGATTTATGCTACAAAAACAACAGTTTGCTTCTTACGCCTAAGGAGAGTTGGATTTGACCTGTGAGGAGAGCACCATACCCTTGGACACATCTTCAGTAATGAACTGTTAACCTGCTACCAAACCTCAGTGCCAGTTTATAAGAGCTGTTAGAGCTGAGTTTGCCCTTTTTCTCCCTAATTTCTTGCAGATCTTTAGTTTACTCAGGTTTGACATACTAAATTGCAAGCTACTAAGCTTTAGAGTTGGCATTCCCTATCCCTAAAGACTGGAGAGGAGGTGTCCCTTCAGTTCCTTGATGCTGTAGAAAGTACACAACCCTTTGTGCCTTTAGTAAAACCTCCCAGGATTCTTGTGCCCCCCAGAAAGGATCGTTTATCCTGTTTGTTTTCAGTAAAGCTGCTCAGCAGTGGCTGCCGTGCTCCTGGGAAGCAAGGTGCTTCCCAGCTCCAGCAGCATTCCCCAGCAGGGAGCAGCCACAGCCCCTTCCCACTGCTGCTCCATGGCTTGGCCCACTAGCATGGGCTGCATAAATATTCTTAACAAAGGGTGCAAAACTGGAGTGAAATGGTGATAGCGAGTCAAACTCTTTATCTTCAAGAGCGGGAGTGGGATAATTTCTGCTTACCAGACTGTCCCAGCCTGCATTGCTGAAGAGACTGTCAGGGCCTTGTTTATGTCATTTGTAAAGACAGCAGCTACCAGCCCAAAATCAGAATTGTTGGCTCGCTCTATAACTTCATCCATGGTTTTAAATCTCAGTATTTCTTGAACGGGCCCAAAAATCTGCAACAAAGATTAATAATTAATGAACTATCCCCCTCAGAAGCATTTTATTCTTGTTTTATTCTGCTTCCTTAATTTTCTTCTCTCTCCTATTATACTCTGTAAAATTTCCCACAGCAAAATTTAGTGATAAATAGTGATAATATCTGTCTGTAAAACTGCAAGAATTTTCCAAACCAGGTGCCTCAGGGGAACATGTCCATTCTACCCATATCTCCTCTTTGATATCTGAGACCTTACAGTCCGTGACAAAAATTGAGCTTCCATACCAAGCTGATGTCACTTGCTGTGTGCATAAGGAGTTCTGAAAAGTTTTTTTTAAAAAAATATGGTCATAATTTACACTCTGAAGCTTTTGTCTCAGGAATTAAACAAAAGGAAGCAAGTAATATTTAGGACATTTTAAAAGGATCTTGCCCACACAAGTGAATACCTCCTCCTTGGCAATCCGCATGTCATCTGTTACATTGGAAAACACTGTAGGTTCAATGAAGAATCCCTTTCTTCCCAGCCCCTTTCCCCCACATTCAAGTTTTGCTCCTTCAGTGATGCCACTTTGAATCAGTTCCAAGATCTTGTTGTATTGTTTTTTATCAATCTGAAAGAGAGAACAAGCTGTTTGATTTGCAGACCATGCACTTGACAACTGAGTCCAAACAGGTTTTTGACAAGTCATGTTCCAGTGAGTTGGTTCCTGCTTCCATCACTGCTCTTTGAGCTGCAGATGCCAAAGATCTACAAGCAGGTGCTGACTGTAACTTTGGGCTCAGACTTGTTAAGATGTGTTACCTTACGTATGTGGCTTAACCCATGCTCTTGTTAAGCAATCTAGTTTACAAGCACAAAAAAAGCAGATCATTAGTTTTTGTCCCAGATTAACGTCCAGAAAATGTTACAAGCCCAGCTGGTTATTAGTGACAGAAACTTTGTCTAAAGACTTATTTCTGATTATGCCCATCTTCTGCTTAGAATTCCTGGATCTCCAAGCACAGTTATGGTTGTAGACAGTTCTTGACAGTTAAGTGCTCACAGAGACTTTTAAGAGTTTCTCACAGTTTACAGCTGTATTTTGGGGGCTGAAGATCCAAGTCTCGCTCTTAAAACTGGGAAGCAAAGATTGATATTTAATCTGAGATTTTTTATTTAACAAGAAACACCTCAGAGCTGCACAGCTTATTTACTCCTTTAGAATTTTCATCTTGAAAGCATGTATTGTGTCAGCTACCCTGGACCTTGAGTGAGTGTGCACTGACTGACCTCTGCCTTAGTGGAGTTTAAATACTTCCAGGCACCTCCTGGGCTGTAGAGCCAAAGCCCTGCTCCTTTACCTGTGGACCTTGTTCTGTAGTTGGGTCAAAAGGACTCCCCACAACTCTCCTCTTTGCACGTTCTACACTTCTTCTAACAAACTCTTCATAGATTGATTCTTCCACGTAAATCCGTGAGCCTGCAGTGCAGCATTGACCTTGATTGAAGAAGACTCCTTGGTGAGCTTGTTCTACAGCATAGTCCACTGAAAACCAAGACACAGCACATGTTGCACTGGAACACCGTGGGCATATCTGCCTTTGCACCAGTGCTGTGTGTATTACACAGCACCACCGAAACTTCAGAAATAGGATTTGGTTAAATAAAACTAAATCAAGACATCCCATAGTTGTGTCAGGTCAGAAATGAGAATGATTCCCACTGGAAAAGTTAAGAGAGTGCTTTAGCAATCAATAGGAGTAAGATATGCAAGAACAACTTTACCAGTGTCCAGCAACATGCCATTTACCAAGTAAAACCCTTAAGGGAACCTCAGAAGCAGCATGTGCCCCACATAAATACATCTGACTGGGTCACTATAGGAGAGGAAAATTTGTCTGTGATCCCAAGCTGGCACTGGGTTTCATACTTCATGTGTGAGAATTACAGCAAACCAAATTCATGGGAGAATTTGACTTTGATAATGGCAAGATCCGTCCTTCCCAGAAGGAAGACTCTTTCTGCAACATAGAAATTTCCTTTTGGCCCATGCAGATGACTGGGTAAGACTTTAAAATTGTATGTCTATTATAGAACAATCAACCCTTGATTTCTAATCTAATTTCCTTGGAGGTACAATTAACACATTCTGTCCAAGCAGGAGAGAGGATCTGGTCATATTTAGACATTCAAGGCCACATTCTTACTTTGGGTGTAATAACTGACTAGACAAGAATAATGAATTCATCCCTAAGCGGTGATGCCCTACAGCACTGTAATACCTCTGTTACCAGCTGTAGCACTTTGGAACATTGCTTAAAGTACAATCTTTTATGGACTAAACAAAGCAACAGTGCTTTACTTTCAGCACACTCTAGACAACTCTAACAGAAATGTCTTTTTATGCCCTCAGTGTAGTCTTTAGAAAAATGATGTGGGGTGTTCCCTGGACCACATTCAAATTTCCCCTGGCAGCTCCATGGAGATTGAAAGCACTAGTGGATAGCTGTGATTAACTAATGTTTCTTCCTCTATTGTTAACAGTTTTTCACCATGAGGGGCTCTAACCATTCTTCTCTGTTTTTTTGGTGCACTAAACCTTCAGCAGCTTTATCATGCTTTCTGCTAACTTTTGGCACACAGAGTTCCTCAAGCAGAACAAACAACTCCTTTGGAACGGTGAGCCAGTTGCTGTTTTTAAATAATCAGAGCTTTGAAGTTTAAATCTTAGGCCAAGTGCTGGAGGTTGTAACTGTGGGAAGACCAGAGAGAAGTTTTCCTTCCCCCGTGGAAGGTCATAACACACACCTGCCCTGGCACATGTCACTCTAATAGAAATGTTTAGGTGTTCAAGTCTGAGTTAGCAGGTGAGGGACATTTGAGGTGTGGTGATATCTGGTGGGAGGTGGAGATGAATAACTGGGGTAGAAGGCTGGAATATCTGTGTCTGGCTCCAGCTGACAAGAGCTTTTTTAGCTTACCAAGATGACTGTGGCTGAAATTTCAATTCTCAACTAGGTAAAGCTTTTTTATGTAGAAAAGCTGCTGGAAGTTGTCAAGCTTTCCCTAGTTTTTCAGATATTGATAAATTTTAAAAATTGGTACAAGATTGTAACCATCTCTTGTAATTCATGCTATTCAAAAACATTCTATTCACTTCCCCCTTTTAAATGAGAAGACCAAATCCTCATGTGTTTATTTTTTGGGGCTGCAAAGTTCTCAGAAAGGGCATTGAGTGCAGTGTGCCTGCACCCAGCCTGAAACAAGAGCTCAGAGCAAGGTGTGAACCATCTCATTCATCTTAAAGGGGTGTTAACTTCAAAACCTCCTGCTGACAATTTAGATATCAACATTGTAACTATTTCATTGCTGATCATTTAAGCAGAAATTTCCAGTTTGTGTTTATATTCTATCCTAAACAGCTGTCCTGTACCTTCTCAGGTGCCAAAAATCTCAGCTGCACATCATACATCTGCCAAGATTTTCAGCTCCCTGCTGACAGTGGTAGTGAGGATATTTCAATACACAATTCTTTATTTGTGAAAATTTTAAAAATGGAATAATCTTCTTTTACAGCTACTTTAAAAAGGAATACTGCACTGACTAGATTAGCAAGTTAAGTGAACATAAAAGTCCTCCCTTTTTATAATTGCTTTGAATCCAAAAAATCACAGAATTTCCAGATTTAAAGCACTAAATCACCTTGATGCAGTGCATAGGATGGCAAATGTGTGTAGGACTAACTGTGAAAAACACCATGTCTATGTGCTTGGTTATAACCTTTTTTCTGCCCTCTTGTTGACTATGAATCTATGGGTTCAAAAGTTGCATTTTATAAAAGACAGCACACCTTAGGTTGCTTCTGTAAAATTGAAAGGTGACATTAGGTACAGCTGTATTGCTTCACTTCACTTTGTAGGAAAGATGTGCCCTAAAATTAGTTAAATAAAAAAGGAAAAAGACGTCATGCAATCATGTTTTTAGCAAAAATATGGAAACGCTGACTTACAATCAGCATCTGCGAAAATAATGTTTGGGCTTTTCCCACCCAGCTCCAGTGTAACTCTCTTCAAATTACTCCTTCCAGCTGCTTCTTGGATCAGCTTCCCAACCTGAAAGGAAATGGAGACACATTTTACAGGGAATGTAGTCATACAGTTCATTTTAACAGCCAGGGTTGGCTATTGGTAGAGCAGAGCTTTAAATAATCCAGCAGGTTCTTCCTTCCAAACATATTCTCATCAGTAGTGGACAGCTTTCCTTTTTTTTTATCCCCTAGAAATTGAGAGGGGATAAGGCACAGCACTAAGTTTGTGTACCATTCACCCCTATGCAACTATGCTAAAATGGCTTGGGGCTTTCTTTTAGGGCATTTTAGGAGGGCTGAGTTAGAAATCTGAAATGGATATAACTACAATTACTTCCATCCAAACCACTGACATGTTCACAAGGCTTAATACGTCAAATTCTGACAAAATCATCCTCCTCCTCTGCAGGATTAACAGCACAGAGCAGAAGAATACCAAGGAGGCAAGAAGTTAAAAAAGCACCATCCCAGACTTGACCCACAGCTGCACCACAGATAATCTTAATATGAGTTGAGGCGGTCAAAATCACCTCTGAAATGTCTTTGTAGATTGTGGGGTCAGCTGGAGCAGCCATAAATTGCAGATCTCACCAATGAACATGAGAGTAGATTAAATGGAGTAGCAATCTGACAGCTACAGATTTGACATGCTTCCACATCAGTACAGTTGGAGGGGCAGCTGTGCTCCCTAGAAATTCTCTTCTCCCTGGATCAGCAAATCCAAAATAAATCAGCTTTTGTACAGGTGCAGTGTAACTGTGACCATTCTGCAGCTAAGGAAGTAATCACAGGTACATTTAGGCTCCTACATGGTAAAACACAGGATTAAAAGTACTTGTTGAATATTGAGAAGCCTAAGAACCTTGGTAAGTGCTTTATTTTAACTGGGACTTGTTTTAACGTCACACAGAAAGTTAGAGGTGAAGTGAGATGGGAGTGAGTCCAGAGCTGGGCTTTTTTCTCCGTTCTCTGGTCTCTCTATCTGTTTTCTATTTCTAAGGTTTTGTGAGTGAGATTCCCTGCAGCAAGGGGTTAATAGATGAGAAGCTGAACCTCTTAAAGAATTGAAGGCAGTCTGCTAGAGAAAGTTAAGTCAGCACTGGAGTAATCAGAAAGCAAATGAAACAGAAACCAGGGCCCCCAAAGGAAAAAAAACCCAACCAAAACAAAGGGAAAACCTCACAGGATAATGAAGGAATTGTGAACCACTTCATGTACCTTTGTGATTAACTGTTTATCTGGTGATACCACAGTTGAGTGTGACTGAGTTTTTTTTATTGAAAAAAAAAAAAAAAGCTTTTTTTCTTTACCCCGTATTGATGGAATGGAGTGTTGACATTATCATGAAATTCCTTGCATATCCCCTTAATTGGAGCTGATTTTATTGCTGTTTGACTGACAGCCAGAAGTGAACCTGAAAAAAAAAGGATCCTTTCTGCCTTCCACCCCCACCACATACATCGAGCACGTCATCTGGAAATTCCAGCCTCTCCAACTGTGCTGAAAATGTACACTGGAAATCAGAGTTCTGTGTTTATAGCCCGTGCCAGCCAATGCCATTCACACCCTCACTGCCTTGAACCTCCCTGTCTCAAAGAACAGTAACCAGCTATTTCCTCTCAAAAATTCACAAAGAGCAGGACAGACCAAGAAAGCCAGAGCAATGTGTCCAGCCCTCATCCCTCTGTCTTCCGTTCTACTTTAATGTCAAAACACTTCTGTACATGTAAGCAAAGATTTTGAAATGATTCTTTGCAAACAAGTGATTGACAAGTATGCAAGTCCAAGTACAGTGTATATGGCAAATATTCAAGTCCAGAGGGCTTTGAGAGAGTGGTGTTAATTTGGAAAAGTGTAGTCTGAGGTATTTTTAATACCAGGAAGTTGTTGTCAAGTTTCCAAGTAAAAACTTACTAGAAGGCTTCACTGTGTCTTCCTGTTAGAGATCAGTGTAGACATCAGGATGGTGGGGCTCATGCTGCTCAGCATTTTTGTTCACTATGCTCCCATTGTGCCCAGTGCACTTACAAGTTGAGAAAAGTCTTAGGGAAGGCACCAGCACCGTGGTTATTTAGTGACAAAGGCGGCCTTTTGTGAGTGACCCTCTCTTTATGGAGAAAGACAGCATGAAAGGGATAAGTGATAGTGTTGCAATCTGCATGGGCTTTCAGGACACGCTTCCCGCGGTGTCTCTCAGCTCTATCCCTGAGCTCCCAATAGGCAGCACAGCCCGGAGAGGGAACGCTGGAAGGGAGGACTCCCCCACAGATAATGGAGCTGTGTGATTATTCAGCAGGAATGTTGGCAGAGAAAGCCCTGACTCCCCATCCTTGTTTTGAATAGGCTTCAAGATTGATATCAGGAGTATCCCGGATAGCTTGTGAAGTACCAGAACCTTGTAAGCTGCATGGAGGGTGAGGCAGATGTAATTTGGTCCATCTCAAAGAAAACAATTTGTTATGCAGACCAACAACAACAAAGATTAAAAAAGTAGTTTGAGGCACTCCTGTGCAACAAAGCTATTTGAAGTATAGTCCTGGAAGGGTCTGTTTCTGCACTGTCAATGGTGTGACATTGTGTCATGATCTAAAACATTTGATTGTTGTTTATTTATGCCTTCTCTATATGGAAGTTTAATGTCTCTTTCAAGAGGAGGCTTAAGCAGTCGCATTTTAAATACTTTGAGCAGAAATTAAAAAACATTTGTTATCTTTCATGTTCTCTTAATTTTCTGTTTTCAGACAGAAATCTGTATTTCTACAGGTGGGTTTGCCTGTTACTGTTAGAGCACTCAAAGTCTCACAAGTTTGGAAGCAAACCTCCAAGGTTTATGGTACTTCCTCTTCAGCCCTGTCATTCAGAATGTCTGGGTTCTCCTTTGCTCTGAACCTTCCTTTGCTCACAGATAAATACAGGGGAACTGTGGTCTAGCTGAACAGCAGGTAATTTTCTTAACACTGCCACAGACAAGACAGTGAAGGGAAGAATGGCACAGGGAGATGTATGGATTAAAAGATTCCATGAACAGTGCAAAACTTGACAGAGGAGATAGATATCATCAGTTAGTTAGGGGTTTTAGATAATACACTCTACACCTTTCTTGGGATATTGAGAGAATATCTGAAGAACAGTAATGTGTTTTAAGTTACAAGAGATTGATTAAGTTTTGGGGAGATGGTATGACCAGACAGAAATTTTCACCGTTTTCTGGAAGTACAGTTTTCTTTCTCCAGCTATTGAGACACTGGTCTTTGTTCTGCCAAAACCCTCAAGCCCATGCTGCTTCTCACTCAGTCTGCCTTATTTTTTATGAATTCCAGATTATATGCAAAATCTTTTTGACATTTTAGAGCCCCCTGGCATGTTCAGGGTGTGTCTCCTGCAAGGACAAGTGAATTTGAAATACTGGCACAAAGAAGAAAGCTTTATCTGACCATGTGAGGAGCAGCCCTGGAAAGAGCATACTGAACAGTGCAGCACAAGTGAAAAGGCAATCCCAAACACAAATTCCTGCAGAGAATCCTAAGCTATAAATGGCTCATTTGTTGCATAGGTTAAATCCCGGCCCCATGGAAGTCTGTGGCTGAACTCCTACTAACACTGACAGGACTGATACACTGTCCTGTTTGTACTGGGTATAAGAAGGTGATTCTTTCTGATGTGCACCTTTTGTAGGCAAAGAGGCACAACGGTTGCTTCCTAATGCTACCAAAAACACAAAGGAAGGAAAAGAGAAAAAACTTCTTCTCGTTCAGGAGGCACAAGCTATCCAAGATAGGATCCAAAAGATTCAGCAGGAACAGGAATGAATGCTGATGTACCCTCCTTAAGTCCTTACACAGGGCATATTTGTAGGACTGTAAGCTCACAGACTTCTCAGAACAGGTCAGATCACCTTTAGGATTCTTATTGCTGAAGTAGAAAATGTCAGGTTGCAATTCTTCATGAAGTCTAACATCAGCAAGAGATAGTGTGATCCAGGAGAGCTCACACAACTCATTGCCTGTGCAGTAGGAAGACATTTTGTCTACATCATGCATTGGGACATTCATCTCACTTTGGAAATGAAAGGAGAATCCTGCTGAGTAAATTAGAATCAGTGGTAATACAGCTGTTAGCTACAAACATTTGTTTGGCATGAATCAATCTCAACTCTCCCGTAGTTTGCTTTGATGGTCTCTCTAGTATCTTGTTGACTAATGATGAGATCATGGTTTGTTAATCTAAGTGCATAAAGAAAACATTCTGCCAAGCAAAATGCAGACTCTTTTGCTGGGGTTTATTGCAGTTGTTTATAGACCTTTTGTTTACACAGGCATCCAAACCAATTTGTTGGATATTTATTTGGGTTACTCTACAGAACTGCCTGAACACAGGCCTGAATCCTATCTTAAATCTGTCTGCATTTTAATGGGCCGTAGTTTGAACAAAGTGGAAACCAGCCACTTAGGATACATTTCTTGTTGGCCAGAACTTCAAATGTTTTGTGTGCTATCTATATTTCTCATCTTGAGAGCATTTAACAACTGGAGGGAGTTGTAAGCCAGTCTGATTTGGAGGTTACACATTTGGTTTTAAACAGAAGTTATTAGAACTCATTAAACTTTTGCAACAATCAAAATACAATTTTTATCCCAGGCAGGGCTTTAAATCTGCATTTTAAAAAAATTATAACTTCTCACTCTCCATAATCATCTCTAATTTCAAACCCAGAACATACTGCCGTCAGCTATTCCCTGTGTACCAGGAACTCATGGGTACACCATCCCCACACCAGTTCCAGTTCAGATGGAGCACACAGGCAGCAACTTGGGCAGACAGCTCACAGCAGGAAAATGGCTGTATTTGCAAAGCCTTAACTGAGCTCACAGACTTCAATGGAAATAAAGGCAAATTAAGAGTAAACCAGCTTCTGATGGCTGCTTTTCTCTGATATTTGAAGGCTTGTTACCTTTTTTGCATAGCAAAAGTTCTTTCAGAGAATACGAAAGTAATATGAAGACACTCTTTGCATTTGTGGTATGTGTAAAAATTGTCCTCTCATCAGCATTTGTCTTGAAAATACATAAAACCCACTGGTATTTCACTGGGGAACAGACTTGTAGAACATCTCCTGTACTTCTGAGCACTGCAGCCTAACAACAGCCACATGGGGATGCCAGACATCCTGAGTTTGGACCTGTTCTTAAACTCAGAGATTGTAAATTACTAGTTTTAATTAAATTGTTGCTAATAATTATTTTAAAGGAATTCAGACAAGAATATGTGGAACAGTGAAGAAGCTGAGGCAGAGAGGGGCAGTGCAAAATGAAAAGGCATGTACAGGAAACAATGGGGATAGTAGGGGACAGCTAAGCTTTACAGTACTTCCCCCATGCTCCCAGTGAGTGGGAGTTTCACCCTGCAGCTTGGGACCAGAAGGACCAAGGAGAAATTCAGCGAGATGTAATGAGATATGTGAGTTGATTATGGACTTCCAAGGAAAGGCAGGAAAAGGATAGGAGCGACTGTTAACATGGTCATATTGGCTGGAAGAAAGTTTGGTTATGGCAGTTTAAATTTCATCTGGTCGTGGAAGATGGGGAAAAAATGTGTCAGTGATGCCTGAGAGGGATTGCTGTAATTAAGGAGAATCATGGATTAGCTCTGGTTCACTAAAACCAACACAGTAAAAATAAACATTTTGGTTAAAATGCCCGTACCAAACAGGCTGCTGAAGAGTGAACTGAAGCAAGCAGAGAAGCCAAGAAAGCTACTGGAATCTAAGGAGGCACAGTATTTCAGGTGGGCTTTTCATACTCAGTATGGTTTTATTTCTTTCAGTGTGACAGTTGTCAGAGTGAAATCCATAGCCTGCCAGGTGTTTGCAGGACCCTTCCCAAGTGAGCTGTGGAGGGAAGAGTTTTGAGATCCCTGTACTAGGGGATTGTGAGAGGAAGATGATCCATGGGAGGGTGTTTCATAAGAAGCAGATAGGCTGAGGGATGAAAGAGTTGGCAGAGTTCTTTTAATGTTCCCATAAAAGCAGGGGCAGCAGGAAAGATGGAGAGAAGTGGAATCAAAAAGTAATGGCTCCAGAGAAAAATAGCTCTTTATGCTTTTTCACATATTGTTTTGTTTGTGGGGGGGTGAAAAGTAAATAGCAGTATTTAAAAAAAAATCAGAGCACCTGAGAATCTAAAACCCAGAGAAGACAGTGCACACTGGATAGCTCTAAACTAGAAATCAGAGGCAGAAGTTGAAGGTTATTTCATGGGCATGGCCTTGAGGCCTCCCAGTCACCCGGAGTGTCAAGAGGTACTGGACTAACGCACGGGTGCCAAAGCCATTGGCACATGGAATACAAGTGTCCACGTGCACCTCTGGGCTCAGAAGTGTGTAAGTTGTTGATTGTCATAAGCTCTGAGGCTGCAGCAAGGAAAGGATCACTCTACACATGCTCTCTTCTTCTGTGAGCATCTGGTTCTGGTCCTTTTGCAAGATAAGGTGCGGGGCTGGGGGGCTCTGTGGTGTGGCTGTGTCAAGCTTGATTGAGTTAAGGTTGTGAACTTGGCCTTTTGGATCCTATTTCTTTCTATGGATTGGGTTGTACAAATATTGGAACACATCAGCATTCAATTTATTTTTTTTTGGTAGGGGGAGCAGCCTGTTTTCTGCCTTTCAATAATACTGCAGGAAAGAGATAATAATAGCCCATTTTTGTGATTTTTACAGGCAAATGGGGAGTTTTTATTAGCTGTAAGTATACTTCAAAGGTAAAGAACTTTTATAAAAGAACTTCATGGTGAAAACTTGAGAAAAACCTGTACTTCAGAATCTCAATTTGAAGATCTTTGCATTTGTACTGATAGGTTTTATCATTAACTTGCCCACCATGAACTGCATATCTAGCACGTGGATGGAATGGAGGAATGGAGTTAATACATGGTGTTTATACACCTCATGGCTATTGGAAATCCCCACCACTGGTGTGTACAGTTGACACGCTTCAGACAAGAACCAGAGAGAAGTATTTCCATTTCACTAGAAACTGAAATCTGCTTTGGAGGAGTCAGAGACTACAGTCCGGCTCATATCAGAACATGGTGTTTAAAATGTTACAATGTTGACTTGCTGTTACAAAAATTCAGTGTTACAGGAAATCAGAAACAATATGGAATAGTTTCCACTAGGTCTGCATTAAAAAGATCCATCTGTTCTTGCTTTAGGTTCTTAGAGAATTGCTTTTTCATCTCTGTAATGCTTTTCACTTCCTATTAGTAAGGCTTTTAAAGGTAGGCACTGAGTTAGTATAAAACCCACAGCTTTTGAGTTTAAACGCCTATTAAAACTAAAGCTGTCTGGAACTACAATAAAAATTTATTTTGGCTACAAGAGACAACTTTGAAACCTAACCCATCTGTATTTTTCCTCTTCCAAACAGTGCAACATCCTGTATAATAGAATATTTATCTTAAACAGAGACCACATATCTTTATGAAAACAATTGTTTCAACTTAATTTATGGGGGGTAATCAGCTCATATTAAAATTTTCAGTATTCCAGGATGCTAATCTTAATTGGATACAGGAGATGTAATGACTAGAGTAATTCCATAGAATAATGTGAAATCTAATACAGCCATTGAATTAGAATGTAACCTCTGTATATTAGAATCTGAAGTTGTCATTAAAAAATCATGTTCAGGCATATAGTAATTGCAAAACACCTGTGTGTGCAAATTAGGCATACAACTGCAGCTACATTTTACTGGTAATTTAGGTTTGTGTGTGACTTGCAAACTCAATTCTAGAATAATTCCACCAGAATCATTTATTTGAAAGAATTGAGCTGGTCCCTGCAATTCTTGGGCCCACCAGGGAGATACTCACACATATCTAGGAGGGCTGCATAGTCAGTGAATTTATTGATGCAAATCAAAAAACAAATTGCCTCACTGTGAAGAGCAGTATCCCTGGGATGCATAAAGCCTTCCACTGCCACGAGTGGGAGTCAAACATATCAAAGAGAGACTGGATCCCTGGGGTTTAGCTCCCTCCATACAATAGTTTGTCAGATTTTGAATTGAAAAGGGCTGGGTTTAGCACTCTCTAAATATAACCAGCCCTGAAACTCCCACAGAGATTCCTTTCTGTCTGCCTTCAGACGATGAGATAAGGCCCCTTCTCCTGTGACTTCAGTCTGGAGTACCTCTGTCATCCCCACCCCAACCCTGATAACAGCCAGCTTGGCACATATTTGAGAGCAAGACGTGATGAGAGTTTTGGGGGTTAGTCTTGCTGTAGATTGCAGCCTTCATCTTCAGAGTGAGCCTCCTCTCTGACATCTGCAGCATAGACTCATAGCAAGACATTTTGGCATCCAGGAAACAACTCCCTTCATCCTCTGGCCAGCTTCTTTCCATCATTTTGGGAACTGACAATCTCCTTTTCTCCCTGCATTCCTTCCTTTTTAGGTCTCCTCCTCATCCTCAGTATACTTGAATGCAGCTTCAAAGTTGAAGTATATTTGCACAATTTGCTCCCTTCCTCTCCCTTTTCCCCAAGTTCAGCAGGATACACAAATTATGGATGTTAAAGCAGCACTTATGTGTGCTATGATATACACGGGATGTTCTGCCTACTTGCATGTGATTCACATCCTCATAAGCCCACAGGAAATCCCAGTAATATTTTTCCAGGCATATCTCCTGTGCTGAGGTGCCGAGCACAGCAGGGGCTGGAGGAAAGGAGCTGTTTGTGCTTGGGTAGTCCTGTGGTACATGAGTTTAGCTGGGAAGCACAGACCACTGTTATTTAGATGTAGCTCTTTTACTCAGTGATAGTAAGAAATGTAGCACAAAGACTGTAGTATTTATTCGTGTTTTACAGTAATGTGTGAATCCTCTTACCTCAGTGGATCCAGTGAAAGCAATTTTATCAATGCCAACATGAGAGGCTATGGCTGCACCAACAATGGGACCAAATCCTGGCAAAATATTGACAACTCCTGGTGGAAAGCCAGCCTGTCAAAATAGAAATGAATGAAGGTAAGCATGACTTATGAGAACTGTTAGAGCAAGTTAAAGCAGGCATGTGCTGGTAGTTCCCTCCCCAGAAGGAGAGACAGACATCAGTCCCCTCAATTATTCTTACCTCCTTGATGAGGGCACCCATATAGAGAGCACTGAGTGGTGTTTGTTCTGCTGGTTTAATAACTACTGTATTGCCACAGCACAGAGCTGGAGCAATCTTCCATGCAAACATCAGCAGGGGGAAGTTCCACTGTAGAAAAAAAAGTTGATAGATGGAAAAATATTGCCGTGGTGTTTTGTTTTCAAGATGTCAAGCTGATACCTCACTTATTTCTCAGGCTGATCCTCAACATAAATCTTTCCCAGCACAAAGCAAGGATTTTTTTTTTTTAAATTACTGCCATTAAGAACAGTGACTTCTTAGTTCTTTCTCTCCTGTTCAAAGAAATACAACCCCCACCTGCAATCTCCATGAAATAAAATTCTGTTATCTGTTATTTTTTTAAGTCACAACTTTTTATTTCATTTACTGTTTTGTTATTGGCACTTTTAATTCCCCCATGAAAATAGGTCTTGCTTTTGATAAATTTGGAAAGAACTGTTTGTTTATGTTGAAGCAATTTTGGATGTAAATTTCATACCCCTGAATACATCTTAAGATATAAAATTTCTACTCAAAATTATATAATCCTTAATTGAAGGAATTACAATAAAAAGTCCATATATGTCAATGTTCAAAGCATTTAATTTTCTTGAAGACTTCTTTCTGAGAAATCTACATGGAAGACGTTAAAAGGAGAGTAAAAAACAAGTTGAGAAATTCTTTGCTGCTATAAAATTTTGTATTGTCATTCATTATAACTTCATTGAACTGCAGCAGATGATGTAGTGAATGATATGAGTTTGATGCACAAACATGCTTGGATAAAAAGTAATGAGCCTTTTGTACCAAGGCCTGATCCTAGCAGGTTAAGTGGATAGTCCTGATTTTAGTGAAAATGTCACAGTAATAAAATAACTGTGTTTGCACAATCACTCTTACAAATGCATACAACAGTCTCTTTTCGAAGGAGAATAGAAAATAGCAGTCACAGAGTCAGCCACTGGCCAGAACGTGTTGCTGCCTGATGCATATCAGCTGCCACTCTCAGACATCTCTCTAGCCCCTGGCTAGCTTGAAAAAATACACAACTGTCTTTCCTTCACCGAACACCCAATTTTTTACTCCCTCTGTTGTTTATAAACTCCGGAGACAAAGTGATGTTTTAATTCCATCTCCAGTACATAAACCTGGGAGGGGAGCTGTCGGGCCAGCAGTGTGCTTACAGCCTGCACTTATAATGGCATTGCAAGGAGAGCTCACAGCAGTTTTACAGGGCACTATATAGCCCTGTTTATGCTACAGCACTGCCAAAGAGCATGTTTTGATGGAAGCTGGGATGTGAAAGAGGATGAGGAGTTCAGTGTTAGACTTGCTGTTTAATTTTATTTTTGAATAATGTATTTGCTTAGGCAATGGCAAAGCACACGCAGCAGCCTGGGCTGTCCTCTGGGACTGGTAGCGTGGAGGAAACACAGAACAGATCAGCCGTGGTGTTAGAATGGATGGCTATGACAGCCATCTTCAGGCTTTGGAGGACAAACCTGAGGGAAGAAGGAACATGTATGGTAGATGGCTGGGTACCCTGAACACAGGTTTACACATCTAAACTAAACAAATCCTGCTTTTGGCATGATCCTCAGCCTGTGGCCAAGTTTCTTCAGCAGGTCTGTCACTTCAGCTCAGTGAAACAAGCATAAGATGTGTCCAGCAATGCTGGGATTAGATGTTGGGGTTGTCATTTAGCAAATGCTCATCTGTGTGCCTGGCTGAGGAATGGGGGTAGAGTTCTGGAATCTTTCATTCATAAGGACCAAGTTAGGATAGTGTGTAGGTGTTTGCAGGATGGCTGTAGCCACAGACTTTCTGAGTCATTGCATGTTTCTCTGGGTTTCTGCCGAGTGGCAAACACAAAAGCCACCCCCTAACAAAGACATGAAATAACAACAAATATAAATAGGGAAAAAGGGCTTAACATTGTTGAACTAATTTTTTCTGGCTGCTCCTCTTGAAATGGAATTGCTCCATGTTTCTGTTTAGTGTCTTTGTGGTAATGTGAACAAAATAAAAATCAATATCAACAAAAATTTCAGAGAATGGCCTGATTAGTCCCCCAGTGTTTTGTCAAGCAAAAAAGCTTCCACGCAGTATTTTAATAGCTATATGTGAGCCTCCCATTGAAATTTCTGCCAAAGCTGGCTAACTGGCTCTTCTGAAAAAGTTACCCTCTCAGTGCAATTCCCATGCAGTGTGCAGCAAGGTTTTATTATGAGGGGGTCTATTGGGGTGTCGAGGGCGAGTATTAGATTTGAAGAAATTATGTGTTTCTCTCTCACAACAAATAAAACAAACATTTCATGTGTTCTATTAGCTACACAATGTTAATTGTAATGATATGTCTCCTGGAGTTTCCTTTTCTCCTCCCGCCTTGTAAAAGAAATAGCAGGAAAGAATGGAATTAAAATACATCACATTCTCCCAGGAACTGAGGAGCCTGATAAATCACAGTAAAAACTAAATAAATAAAGAGACTACCACAGCAAAGCATCAATTTTCCATAAGTTGTGTGAACATCCATAACCACTGACAGCATATTAACACTGTGTTTTGCTTTGCTTGTTTTAATCATGTGAATTCTATGACTTGAGAACTTAACTCCTAATAACAGAGCCTAAACCCTATTAGCATGTTCAAATAAGCATTTGCAGGGAGGCTGTTAAAGATATGTCAACAATATGAGCTCAGCTTTTTTCGTAATGGAAAACACACATAGCTGAAGACCGTGTTTTATGTGTCTTTAAAGAGAGCTGGTTCAAATGAAAATAAATAGAAAGCACTAGTAGAGATACTCACAGGGATGATCTGTCCACACACTCCGATGGGTTCATGTCTTGTAAACGTAAAATAATCTCCATCTGAAACAGATGAGCATGCTTACTCTCAAGTGCAGTTTGACTTGGCAGAACAAAAAAAAAATTAAAATAGAGGGAGAGGAAAAAACTCTAAGGATCAGCCTTTGATGGCAGTAAAAGAAATAAAGAAGTCATGGAAGTGCTTTTGTGAGCCAGCATGGGAAACCTAGGTTCAGGAGCAACCTAATTGTTCTTTCTGTACAACAAAGGAAGCAGCTTCCCATCAGAAAGTAGCCTGCTTTGTTCCTTGGCAAAGACCTGTACTGCACATAAACTTGCAGTAGCATGGAAGCACTTAATGGCCTTGGCTGATTTAAGGGTGAGGGAAATGAAGAGTCACAAAGGCAGTTGCCTGAAAGGCTTGAGTGGAACACAGCAATATAAAGGTGTATCTACAACCCAGTGTGCGGTAAGAGAGTAACATTCAGCTGACTACTCATCTGCCACTGAGGACACAGGGAGTGTGAAGTGATGGAATGATGTACCACAATCTCTAGATGTGGAATGAAGAGGGAAAGTTTGTGACTTGTATCACCGAGCATCATGTACTTCCCGTGGTCTGGGAGCGCGTGCTGAAGTTAGACATGCAGGTTTCTTCCCAGTTAACAAAGAGCCACAAAGGGCCCTGCTGTGTGGGGACCAGTTAAAGGCTCAGTTAAGGTACTGTCTAACCAGGAGCTTTGTGACTATGCTTGGCCTGCATCTGTGCAAAGTAGATTTACTGCACCTTTGTAGTCGATTGAGTCTCGTAGCTGCATAAACTAACCCAGACTCAAACTATCTCTGAATTTAGGTCAGATGTTTTTCAGTGAGACTACAGCTGAGGGAAGGGCTATGTGAAAAGCATGAGCTGAATGTGCCCCTTGGCCTGTAGTGCTTGGTCATCTAGAAAAACTCAAATCTCTTAACTTGGGAAAATAATTTCAGCTAAGTATGTAAGAATGATGAGGTTACCTAGGCTTAATGGCAGGAGATGATTTACCAGGATAAGAAAAGGTTAGACAGCGGAAGGGAGTAAGAAGAGGAGGAGGAGAGATTACAGGGCTTTTGCTCCCATTGTTCTGTCTGACACAGGGTATGTGCTTTCCCTCCCAGGCTGGGCTGGGAAGTGGCCGCCCCGGCCTCTCCCCCCTGTTCAGTCCAGAGCTGCAGCCACTCTTGTGCAATACTGGGGAAGGGCCTGACTTCACAATGGAGAGTGTGTTTTGGGAACCTGCTGCAATATCCTCTAAGATATATCTGGTAACAATAAACAGGTTAATCCTTAAAGTTTCTTGGGTTTAAGGAAAGACTTCAACTTGAATTTGATTAGAAATAACTTACTGTCAGGTCTGCTTATTTCTATCCATCCACTTTACAGGATTTGCTCTGTAGAAACCTGAGCTAGAGTAGCTAATATGTCAGCTGGGGGCCAGATACGGAATAATTATGAGAAAGGTAACAATAGTCTGCAACCAACACAAGGGACAGAACAGGGGAAATAAAGGAGGGAGGGAAAGAGAGAAAAGAGATTCAGGAAAAGGCAGAAGAAAATGGTTTATCAATTGGTTTGTGCTGCATTGACAATACGTCGTAACGTTTTGATCTCTAGATGTTTGACAACTCCCCAGTGGAGATGAGAATATTTGTGTCACAGACTGAGATGATCAGTTCAGTTTTCCAGGTTATCTTTCACAGATGCTAGCACTGGTTCACAGACCATAGGAAGATTCATCAGACCCAACAGAGGCAAAGTAGAATCCAAAATATGGAGAAGTACATACAAGCAAAACTGTGTAAGTGCTCAAGAGGTACACAGAGGAGTCAGCTAAAAATACCAGCTTGTACTCGGTAGTACTGTGAGAGGTGGGTTCTCAGCCAGAAGGATGGTGGCAACATAACAGTAACACAGTTACATTAGCACTGTCTGACTTTAGATTGTCACTGCATAATCACTGCCACATGTCTGCGTGCTTCATCACACAGAGTTATAGATAACCTGAACCTCTTGCCAAGGCAGACAAATGGTGGTTAATTCTGCCCAGCGTAGGCAGAACGTTCTTTCCGCAGAGCGGTGCCTCCCATGCAGAGCTGCTCTCCCTGCTGTCTCCCACTACACTCGAGACAGCTGCCCTTTTTGACACCTACTTCCAAAGTTCATCATCCACAGATTTTCTGTCAAGATGGGATTTTTGAGGTTGCTTTCTAACAATATCTTTGGGAACATATGTGACTTGAAGTTATTCAGAAGCCTTGGATGTCTCTGGACAGGCCAAAGGTGGTTCTAAGAGCCAGCCCATCCATAATGCAGAACAGGCTGTTACCGTGACAAAATATCTTAAGAATTAAATGAGCTTAATTCCATTATTCTAAACAGTGAGCACAGAAAGGTCCCCTGTGCTTCGAAAATATACAGGAGACTTTTTAAGTGTTTGAGAGTTTTAAGTCATGCTAATGATTCTTGTTCTAAGATGCTGTGGCTCTCTCTCAGTAAGATTGTTACTCTTATCCTTTACTAGCTGGCCTCCAGAAGACTATTGCCCAAGAGGGACCTGACACAGATCCTACATCCAATCTAAAGTTTTGTGTTAAAATGTTTTTTTTAATATACTCAGCTGAAGTAAACTGACATTCTTCAGTCCTCACTGATATTAATAGAGCAAGATCAATTTGCAGCTGCTTAGCACCTGGCCCAAAGACTTTCATTTTTTAATCAGAAAGCAAGTCCCATTTATCCAGGGATCTCACTTTGGGACAGCAATATCTTCCACAGATGTGTTTGCTCAGGTTTCCATCAGGAGTCTCCAGCACGAATATTTTATTTGTATAACAACCATAATACAGTCCCATGCCTCATATAGCAGGACACGGCAAACAAGTGGGTGAGGAGAGCTGAATTGGTTCTTTAAACTATATCATAGCATATATTGCTTTAAAGATACATTTCTGCTTGCATTCAGTTTATTAGTTTAACAGTTTCTGGCCTAGCCTCATTCTGTTTTAATTTAAATCATCAAGGCTTTATGCATGGGAGCAAGCAAAGGGCAGTCTGAAGGTTTTGTAGCTCTGGGACCAAAAGGAATGTGACTCTAAAACACACTTCTTCTTCAACTTGTCTATCAATTGCCTATTTTTATTTTACAGGAAAATAAAACTTCAGCAAAAACAGCAACAACAGAAGATTGCGAGGTTTCAGATTTATTAGCACGCTAAATAGAAAGACAAGATTTAATAGTGGGGGTTTTTTTGGTTTTGTTGTCTTGTTTATCTTTGGTGAGCTGATGGTAAGTGAATGTAAAGAGCACTGCTGTTTAACTGGCTTTGCCCTAAAATAGCTTCATGAGAATGACGAATTTATGGTGTGAAAGTAGAGGAATAAAGAGAAGTGTTAAATGAAGAAGAACTAATTGATCCCCTGAAGATCTGTGAATGGACTTGTGATTCTACACTACTGAAAACTGTGTTAGCACAAAGTTTGCGCTGAGGAAGGCATGCTGAAAATGTGCCTTCCTTTCACCCAGCATAGCCTGTCTTACTGCAAAAAAAATCAAGTTTTATCCTATAAGGTACTTGAAACCAAGAATAAGCAGAGAATATTTATTCTCCTTAATCTGGCAATGCCTTTTGGTGCCTGACCTAATTTCTGTGTACCTGTGGGGCTAAAGAGTGAGAAGGAGGCATTCATTGACCAGGGAGAAAGAGATTAGGGAACAGGAAATTTGCTGAATACATGAATTTATGGTGTGGTCTGCACTTTCGTATGATTAAATGTGACGTGCAAGCAGCAAAGCTGGGATTTACGAATCTCAACCTAAATGACTGTGGAAAACTTTGAGTCCTTGCAGGAATGGCTACACCTGAAATATTATTATTGTTGTTTCTTTGGTGAAAATACGATAATGAAGATCAGTGCATGCTGCAATTTTGATAAGGTGAAACACCAAGATGAGTTACACTGCAAGAAGAGTTACATGACATTTCTCTTTGAAAATTTTGGAGGCACATTTTCAATTTATCTGCTTGCCTCACTTGGGTAGTTTGGTGCTTAACTGTAGAGAGGTGAGTGAGTGCAGTGCAGATCCTGTCACACAGTGAAACACCAGAGAAATGGCTGGGCAACAGCAAGGGGCATTTACCCCTCAGTGTGCCCTCCTGGCCTTCGTGGGCAAAGTGGAATACACATGCATGTGCAATGAACATGTGCACCATGAAGCCAAAAGAATCCACGTAATGAATGTTCATTTTCCTTAATGTTTTTCCAGAGGTTTATTTTATGCAGGTGAAAGATGAGTACACTTATCTTAATGACTGTACCTACATAAAATCATTTTCTGCTATTTTGCTATGTTGTGTAATTATAGCACTTGGTGCATCTAGTCCAGACTGCAGATGAATATGTTTGCATCATACAGTGCAGCCTGTATTTGTTAAACAGCTGGGAGGGAGGGGCAGGAAGAAGAGCTTGTTAAATAAAAATAATGGTAAGGATTTTTTCGAATCTCTTTAGGAAAAGAATAAGAACATAATCATTTCCTAGCATGCATGAAGGTTTATCTCATATATACAATATAAAACTCATCCCACTGAATAATTTGAAGAAGCATCTATAACAAAATATATCTCATATGTATGTAGTTCTCTATAGTAACATTAAGAATGGTCTTGAAGTATAAATTAAGTTAGATCCAGTGTTAGTCCAAGGTAAAATTATTTGCATAAGCAGTAAGGAGATATGTACAAACGAGATCTATACATGATGATACTGTTTCTTAAAAAGGCACCCAACACTACTTTCATGTGTTCCAAGGTATTTTTCAGGCTTACACCTTGTCCATTTCTGTACATCAGTATTTAAATGTAGGTATTGTCTCCTCAGATGGATGCATGCAAAGGAAACCAAGCCCTCCTCACATGTGAATGTGGGGCAGAACAAGAGCAGAGCACCTAGTCCTGCCCTTGCTGACTTTCCAACATCTGCTTCAGCAACACACTGTACACTGTAGGTGCAACCCAGGCAACCCCTGCCTTCCACAAAGCTCTGAGCTACTAAGCTTTAGTCTGGCCATGAGAAAGTTTAGGTGCATAGCTGTGCTTTAATTCCCCTTACCTACAGGAATGGTCATTCCGTGGATTTTGTCTGCCCAACCAGCATAATACCTCAGGGTTTTTATGACTCCCTGGAGATCTACATAGAAAGCTTGCAAGAACGGTTTGCCACTGTTCAGTGATTCCATAGTCTGCAGGACAAGAAAACATTAAGAGATGTAAGTATAGGAACATTTTTGGACTATTGTACCTAAGTATTTACCATCTTAACAGCCCTTGAACCGTGATGATGATTTTAATGAAGACCAATCAGTTGCAGCTTGGTGCAATTTTAACCCAGAAAGTTCAGAACAATTATCTGATCCTCTTTGTTACTTCTTTTTGCAAATGTGAACAAAAAGTATTTTCCTTGAAAAACCCAAGCTGTTTTCTTCTGGAATATTCTGGAATGGCTGTGATTTTAAGAACATATGTGTGTGTTTATGTGTGTGTGTCTGTCCGTCTGTCTTGTGGGTTTATGTGTGTATCCACATGCATGTACATGTGCCTTTGTGTACTTTGAACCTAATAGCCACTGTGTTTGGTCCAGATCTATAAATGCTGAATGCTTTAATCAGGAGCCAAGATAAAAATGCCTGTCAAACTGGGTTCTGTTATGTTAATGATAACAGCTGAGAAGGGGCTCCTTGTAACCCTGTATTAATGATCTGAATCCATAAAGAGAAGAATGGACACATCCCTCTTTATATAATTGATGTGAATATAAAAAATTCTCTATATGGTTGCCAAGACTCCTGCTGAGGTCTGAGATATCTATACTGTACAGCCAGTTTATTTATTGCCATCAAATAAACAAACTTTCCTCTAGGGAAGCTCATAAATTAACAAGCTAATGTCTTTATTTTTTAGTTAATATTCCTATTTTTAAAAGTATCTTATAAGCTATCCTCTTAGGGGTTCCTAAGATCATTTAGCAAAAAAAATCCAATAAAATATCCTAAGATGTTGAGTAGCTTAACTCATTCTCAATAGCTGTCTAATAGAAATCATTAAGAATGGGCAAAGGACGCCCGTGTGTAACACACCAACCATCAAATGAGTTTCTATAGAGAAGAATGGAGGCCTAATTCTGCACTGACTTACATCCCCAAGAGCAATTAATGGCACTGCCTGCAGTGCAACTCAGTAAAGAACTTGGCTTCAGAAATAAAAATTAAATGACAGGCAGAGTAAACTTGATTTGCTGTGCACTTCCTTCTCCCCGTGGCGATTTTACATTAACCGCCGGCGGTAAGATGATTTAAGTGTTGACAAAGCTGGAATTAAGATGTTCACGGGCTTAGTTCAAAGCACTTGACATGCGGAAAACAACATTAACAATGCCACCGTTCCGATGGCTCCATCCGAGAGCGAAACGGAGCCGCACCCGGATTTCGTGTCACCAGCTGAGTGTCCCTGAGCACCTCACCTGCCCTTCCCTTCCTGTCTGCACACATCATCCCAACCTGCCATTTTGTATTCTAGAAGAGTTCCAGGTGTGCGTGGCAGGCACGCATGTGTGCACACTCCTGCTTGTGTGTGACGTCCAATTTAAAGCTCATCTGAGCCCACTGGAAGCCTCTTGTTGGCTTTTATGGGTTTTCCATCACAGTGTAAGTGGACAGAGCCATTTCAGCCAAAGCTGCGTGTGCTTTTCACAGAGAATTCATATCAACCCATTCTTGAATGAATTTGCTCTCAGAATGTAAAACTGTCAAGTGATTTGACTAATGATTTGTATGTGCCACTTACAGCAAGGATTGCCCTGTCCCTTTCAACCAGGTCTGCTAACTTATCCAAAAGGTGGCCTCTTTCCGAGGCATCCATTCTCCTCCAAACAGAACCAAGGGAAAAAGCCAGCCGAGCTGCCCTCACTGCCTTGTCTGTATCAACCTGGGAAGAAGGAAGAAGAAAATTGAAGACACAGGTAAATAACACAAGCAATCTTATGAAATTTGTTGTTATACAACCTTAGTCACATGATGTGTTTTGGAACTACGATTAGTGGATCAACAGTGCTATTCTGAACTGGTTGCTTTGATCTATTTATACATTTCTATTATCTGTTATACAGTTAATTTATACATTAAACATATAGCCATTCATGGGATACATTACCTTGTCAGCTTCCTGAATGTCACAGATTTGTTCTCCTGTTGCTGGATTATATACTGGGAATATTCTTCCACTTTCAGAATTCTGCCACTCATTATTGATGAAAATCTAGAAAAGGAAGAAAAGTCATCAGGTCTCCTGCATGAACAAACAGTATTGTATATAACAACAAACTTGTGAGAAAAACTGCAGATTCTAATACAAAAGAACTGAAACCTATTTTTGCATGTGAAAATTACAGTTTTCAAGAGTTCAGACTGAGGTCAGCCCCTGATGTCTTTCTGTATTCTATAGCAGTGTCATTATAGAAGCAACATCAAAGTCAAAACATTGGTTGATGTACAAATTTGGTTCAAAAACTGTAACAAATAAACTAAAAAAAGAAATACCTGTATCAGACAAAAAGCCTTGAAACTGCTGGAGACAAGACAAGGATTTGGAGTAATCACTCAGTTCAGTAAGTAAACATTTAGTCACTGATACATCCCAGTCAAGGCTGAATAATCTCAAACATCACAGTTCTTCAATACACAGTCAGTTAATTATGGCTACAGTGACGGCTTGCAGCACAAAATTAACTTGCTTATCTGCTAGGAACAATGGAAATTGTTACATTCTCTCAGGGTTGATATCATTTTAATTGTCAGGGGCAAAACAAATTTAAATAGTAATGGTGCTGATAACAGCTGTCTTGAAAAAGGTAGTGAAAAATGAATTTATTTAAAGTAGATTTTTTACTGGTAGCTGCATACATGTCTGTTGAATTCTGCTGAATTAAGAACAGGGTGCAGTTATTTATTAACAAGTATAAAGAAGTCACTACCTGAAAAGGACTGAGTGAAAAGTTTTCCAGGTATTCAGACTGTGTCTTTTAAATCTTTTTAGGAATGAAAGTGTTCAAAAAGTCCAGGCAACATTTGGGTTTCTTGGAGTCCAGATAACAATGTACTTTTATTGTATTCCATGAAATACAACTTTAAATGTGTAAGACAATGTCCTGGCCTCATTGAAATACACAAGAATTTTACCCCTGACTCCACTGAAAGCAGGAGTTCACATGCAGAGACAAGGAACGTTCACCACCTGGTTTTTGGGAGGTTTTTTGCATACAGGGCTGTGTTAATGAGGACGGGGACCCTTTGAGGAGTCTCAGTTCCAATCAGAGATACACAGGTGAGAGAAACTGGCCCATCTTTACACACATGAAGGCAAAAATACACCTGTAGAGTTTTCAGTTACCAGACATGAGCTTGTTCAAACCTATTCTCCAAGCCAAATAAAAGTCCTGTTCTCTCAGCAGGGCTTATTAGCTCAGGCTCGGTGCCACGGTAACTGCAGTGTCACAGCTCCTGCTCCAGAGCTCACTTGTGTCCAGCTCACTGCAGTCTTGTGTGGGAGGAACCTGTGCCTGCCTGGAAAAGACCCTGGCAATAGAACTGTACACAGAAACCAACAATTCCATGTGCTTTTGCTATTATGGATGTGTTTCTGTTGTGTTTCCTCATCTTCCCTCTGCCTCAAACTTCAGCCTCTTTGCTGTGTGCCCCTCCATCCATTCCAGAGTCTGTCCTTTCTTTACTCCCCCTTGCCCATCTGTTTAGGTTTTCAGAGGCTGCTGAACTCAGGACCTACCACATCACTACTATTGCTTTCCTTGCATGCCCTGTTTATCCTGAGCCTGTTTGTGTCCTTGGACTGTGAGCTCCTCAGACTGTGTGGGTGTCTTCCTGCTCAGTGATGACACTGGCACACCCCAGTACTGGTCCCTGTTAGGACATTCTGGAGCTAACCCAAAACGAGATAGTGAAAGAAGCACCAGTATGATCTCTAGTGACCAAAGCCATAAGTCAAAATCCTCTGGTGTGTCACTGTCACTTTCAGACTGTAAGTGAAGCAAAGGAACACTAAGATCTGTGACCTTTGAAGAAGAAGGAATTTACTTCATGCTTTCCGCTGAGTTTTCTCAGAGTTAACTCTGCACCCAGTGAGTGTGTCGGGGGTGCTGAGGAGGGAGGGGAAGGGAGAAAAGCTTCCAGCTTCAAGAGCAGATGGCCAGAGAAGATGTAAGCATGTTTGTTTAAGGTGACAGGATGTACATAAACACATGGGCTTCTCGTGTGAGCTGCACTGAAAGAATAAAGCAGTTTGGTTGAGTACAAGAACCTGAGAAATCGTGGCAGCCACAATTCAGTACACTTCCCTTAGAGAAGTGGTCTGTTCTTTTTTAAATAGATTGAAAAATGTTAACTCCATTCTTCTGTGATTAACACCTATCATCAGTTTGCTAGTACACAGGACATATATTTGTTCTTGAAATACATTTCACCATAGGAATGAGAAATAGTGCCTTGGAATTGCAAAAGACTGCTGCATTTCAAGCTGACTGGAAGGAAAAGCTGTATGATTTTATTTAATGCTCCGTTTATCCCACTGACTTAGAAAAAGAACAGTAATAGTAAATATTTCAGATAGGACATGGGAAGGGATCTATTTGGCATAAAGTTAGAGCTGAAAGCAAGAGAAATTGCTACTGTTAATGGTTAATGTTAGTTTCTTCCTGTTCCACTTTCTATAAACAAGGTATTGCCTATACAAGCTCATTACTGTAAACTGAGCACATTTAAATTGGCAGTAAAATCAGAGTATTTACTCTAGTGCACAAATAAAGTACCTAGTCCCATGTTTTGGAACAGTTTCAAGTCTTGAAATCCAGCAGCTGGCGGCTTTACAAGCAAAGCCTTACACTTAAATAATTCACTTTTGAAAGTTTTAGGTGTTCTGTGTCAGGTAGTACCATTCAGCAGATATTCCTACCACTGAGTTGCAGATTCTTTTGCAATAAATTTGCATTCACAGGGGCTTTTATAACTCTTCCAGCACTACTGACTCCAATGGCTGTTGATTAAACGTATATATCCTGTACATTTAATCTGACTTTCATTATGGCCACTTCGTAAAAATGCCATGAAATGGAGAAGCGATGACACATTGCAAGAAAAAGGAATCCCTGCAAAGCCTCAAATTGGGTTTTTTTCTCCCTTATTTATAGTGACCATGGTAAAGGCTAACTCTAAATCAGGGAGAATATTTGACAGCAAATGTTGCTATCTATGGATTATATATAACCCATCCTAAACACCAGATAAAAAAGGGGTAACCCTAGAAAAAGAAGGGCTTGCTTCCATGTAAATCATGCTACAAATTGGACAACACCCAGTGAGTTCATTGTTCAACCTCAATTGTGAAGGCTATTCACATTTACTATTCCCCTGGAATCAATGTTAATTAAGGCTGACTGGGGCTATAAATCAGCCTTTGGTTTTTACAACTTAATTCAGCATTAAGCATATATATGTAAATAAAAGGTAACTGATTAACCACTTGAGTTTTCCAGGAGTTACTGAGGTAATTTGTTTTTGTTTGAGTCCTAGTGTTACCTTTTGTGATATGCAGTGGGGAGAAGAAAAAGTCTATAGTGTGTCATGCATTTGCTATGTGGTATTGTGGTAGTTAAATGATCTGGCCTGTTGGGTGCTATCAATAGCATTGTGCCAAAAGGCAAAGGGAAGAAGGGAGCACTTGAAAAATCTTGGAATACACAAACATTTTGTTTGCCATTTACTCTCAGTAGAGGCAGTAATGGCAGTAATGTCAGAGCAAGCAGATAAAAGGCCAACTTTGCTGCTGTACTGAGGTGTCCCTGTCAGTGCAGCGATTTAGCCAAGGACAAACCCAACTGGCAAAGCAGCCCAGGCCTCCTGTAAAGGAGGAGTCTGGCTGCAGTGGGTGTGCAGAGGGTGAAGGAGGAAACCAAACACGTTCTTTCCCCAGTGATGCCAAAGGGGCCAGCAGAGCAGGGCAGCAGGGGAGCTGGGGTATGTGAGGTTGGGGGTGGAGGGGCTGTTCCAGACAGTGCAATGTGACAGGCCTGGGTGGAAGCTCCCGGTTGTCCCTGTGAACATGATTCCCCTTGGAGTGTCATCATTCTCATGAGATCTCATCACACAGGTCTCTGGGCAATTTCTGTTCTTTTCCAAATGAAAGATGGAGAGGGCATGGATTTTCCTAAAGACAACAGTCACAGTCTCCTGGTACTGACAATTACCTCTTGCTCATACACACATGTTCTCAGAGAACTTCTGCTAGAACTTTGCAAGATAATGGTACCACCATGTCTCACTAGGTTCAAATCCTGCCTGTGGCTAATTATATATAGCCTCTGTTGACAGAGTTCCACAGGGCTGATCAAGAAAGCAATCTGACCCATCCTACAGGTCAAGTGACTGTTCAGAGCCTCGGAGATACCTCATCATACCGAAAGTATACAAAGGAAAAGTAAACTCAAAAGTACACCCCATGTAAAAATTACAAGCTACTTTAAAACCGCTGACATGTAGTTGGAAGAAAATCATACGTTGCATTTTGCACAAGACCTGCATTTCACAAGCATTACACACTGAGTTCAATAGAATTTTGGATGCTCATCAGTTTTGAAATCAAGCCAAGAGTAAATGTTTTTAGCATAACACAAAGCAAATTTAGCATTGCAAATAAACAGCTACAATCTCTTGTTTCAGTAGCCATCCATCCCAGCTGGCTTAGTAATAATTAGAAACTTAATGTTCATTTTAAACCATGCAGGTAATTGGAGTGATAAATATTCAAAGAGGAAGGGATGTGAACAAACCCAGGCTGGACATTCTGATCTGCAGTCCAGCAGTAGCAAAATTTAGACCAGGGAGAAAATGTATTTTGTGTTTTCATCACTATTTACCATCAAGGAAGTAGTAAACAACTATTTATGCGTGTGCATAAATATAATTAATTAAAATAAAGCACAGAACTAACACCTCCTTTATTGAGGCAGCTCTTAGTTGAAGGAACTTTAGTTTCATGGTACTTCAGATTCTCTCTGCTGTTGAGCCAGGGGCTAGCCCTGGATTTGGGAAATGGAACTGATTTTTACATTCACTGGGGATTCCTGCATGCTCACTGCCTCCCTTTTTTTGTATTGTCTTTCCTTAAAACATACAGGGGGAAAAAAAAATACTCTGGGCTTGCTTAATTCAGAAGAGTAATCAACACAGGTGGCAACAATGTAACTTTTCATTTCCTTTCTTGAAAATGTTCTCAAATGATGTGTGAGTGAAATGATGATCTACATTCTTAATTCGATATTGCTTAGTGATGATGTCATGAGACACTTTCTTCAGGCTCCCCAGCTGTTAAACTAAGAACTTCAGGCAGTGGACAGACAGTGGCCCAGCATTCAGCTCTTTGGAGGTAGAATTATTTTCCCATGGATTTAATAAACAAGGTTTTTGTGCTGTTGCAGCTCCAGAAATGTTTTTTGGTACAGGAAGAGGATTTTAACATCCAAATAATAATGGCTTCCCACAGGAGATTTGGTTCTGGATGAATGGAGGAAGGAATGGGAATTTCCTAACTCAATTGATTTAGTAGCTGGTTATAGTTTCATTCCATCAAAGATCTTTTTTTCATATGTGGCCTTTTCCTTAGAGAGCTTTTGACACTAAATCTGCTGGGATGGGGGAGGGGGCATCAGATGCCAAAGTACTTTATAAGAGAACCACAGCTGCTTGGCCCTCAGCATCTTCTCAGAGCTGGAGGCATTAGGAAGTACATAATGGCACTTCTTTTTCGAGGGGGGACGGACAACAATTTTAGAGGCATGCAAAAAATCCAGCAGCAGCATTTCCCTTGGTAAATACTGCATAACATCCCAGATACCGGGCACCTGTGCCTCAGTCTGGTCAGGAAATTTCATATCCTTTCCCATCCCAGCAACTTCATTTCCTCTCCTTGGGAAACATTTCAGGAGTCCTAATGATTAGTACGATTGTAAGGGAATGAACTAGGTGGGACTGCCAATCAGAGGTGCAGCTTGTTTATTTTCACAGGCCTTGTTTTCCTTTACTTTTATGGCTGTCTTGATACAGCAAATCTCTCACATTCTAGACTGTGTTGTGAGGCACTCTTGGGAGTGACTGGAAACCAACAGCTGGCTGCAGAATCAGCAAAAACCTGGTCTCTAAGAAGGTACCAGAAGGCAAAAGCCAATGCCAGCAGTCCACTGGCTGAATGGCTGATGATGGATCAGCAGCGCCATTTAATTTTATTTTTAAGAGGATTGTTCAGGGGACCAGCAAGAGTCACAGCTTCTTGCTGGCAGTTCACAAAAGGTGAGTACTGGGCTTCAAGGCCAGCCTCCCCAAGCACTGTCAGTGCAGAATCCTGCTTCTGAGCCATGAATGAGCCTCTCTGTGGCTGTGCTGCTTTCAGGGGATACCCCTGCACCAGCCAAGGCAGCCTGGCCAGCCCAGTGCCCAGCCCAGGTGGTTCTCATGTCATTCATTACCCCAGAGCAGAATCGTCCTCAGAAGTTACCCAGATTTGGGTTCTTTAGTGAGATGCCCTACAGCTGTGGTGGAACTGCAATTGTATGAGAGTAACAGTGAACTGTACAGGAACAACTTTGCACCAAATTTAATTCAGGCAAGCAAGCTCCCATGGGCATAGCTGGTTTCCAGCTACAAGAGGTCCAAAAGGTCCAGAGTAGAACAAAAGGGAAAATGCAGCTGGTTTCAGTGGGAGCTAAATCAGGCCCCAGTTGAGGAAAAGGAATCAGTGGCAACAGCCTCCAGAGGGATGTTTGTACTGGGAAACAAAGCTGTTTCACTGGAAACTTGACACATGCTCTAGAGCCTGTGAGGTCTGAAAGGCCAAACAAAACCAGAATATGCTGATTTTTCTTTTTCCTCTTTTGCTGCTGGGTTGTCCTTCTCTCTCCTTACTCACACCCCTCTCACTGTAAAAATTAAAAAAGAAAAGAAAAAAATTGAAAAGGAAAAAGCGCTGTTCTAAAGCTCTGTGTGCTGTGGCATGCTTGTTCTTTTTTAAACACTCCTTTGGGTCTCACCAGAGCCTGATGGATAATGTCATGGCTTTTGGATGTGGTGTAACATAAATGGGGCTTTCCTTCATCAAATCAAGCTTGAAATTGCATTCAGGAAATCTAGAGTGCAAACTTTTGAGTGTACTGAGAAGGTTGCAGAATTTTAAACCTTTACAAACAGTATAGCAGGAGGATCAAAGAATTGGAATCGCAAATGAAATGCCCAAGCAGTGAGTGGGGCCACACTGGTTTTGCTGTCAGTGCAGCAGTGCAGCCAGCTCTGGTACAACTCTGTTTGTGCAAGCCCAGCCCTGTGCTGAGGGTGGGTGTCTGAGGAGAAGACCAGGGTCTTTGCCTTCTCTGGGTGTAAATCCCAAGTAGCAAGGCCTGAGTCAACTCTACCAAAATTAAAGCCAGCTTCAGACCGGTGGACTTTGGATCAGAAGCCGAGTGTGAAAGAGGTGAATACATCAAGGCTCAGTGACATTTCAGCCTCTGCAAATTAAGTCAGGCTTCAGTGTGGGCAACATGAGTGGAGGAGGATTCCCGCGATCGAGCCCTGATGGTGGCAGGAGCTCGATCTCTTTTCACTCCCAGAGAGGTGGGAGGAGAGACCAAAGCAGGACCTGTCTGCAGGGGCTGCTGCCCTGTTCTGCTCACCTGGATGTTGTTCAGGTGCTTAAAGGCAGATAGGGCAAGTCCCCCACTGAGCCAAGTCACAGATAGAAGAGGTTTAGGGAATGGTATGCTAGGAAAGAGGTGTGATGGGAGGAGAAACAGGAGGAATCCAGGGTCTCTGAGCAGCAAATGGAATCAGAGAAAGGGCTTGAAGCCTCCCGTCAGTCTGCTGTGAAAGTGGAATGTAACATGATTTTTTCTCCCCTATGTCCCACATCCCTCACACCAAATGTTTGACCTGCCTGTCTTCCTGTCTTAATTAGTCTTCTGTCTTTCTGGGAGTTGGGTCTGTTCTTCTGCAAATGGCAGCACATCAGACAGGGGAAACCTGTCATGTTTGTTTTCTAAGCTGTAGGGGGTACCCATTTGAAAAAACTCCCGGCTTATCTAAACATTTTTGTTTGTATGATTTTGAATTAGGAAGTGTGAGTAATTAGTTAAGAAGATTAAATAAGTCTTAACAACATGCAGTAGCATGCTTACTTTCCTCCTCCCCCCAAGTATTTCCTGCACAAAACCCAGGCTGCCAAACTGTGATGATACCCTTTTCTATTTTAGTTTCTCACTGTGCCACATGCTGATACAGCATCCGTTATTTCAATTCAGTCTCATTAAAGGGATTATTTTGCGCCTGGTTGTTCAAGAAAATTAATCTAAAGAGAAGAAACTTCAAATTGTATTGTCTTTGAACTATACCCACCACAAACATTTTACTCCTTTTGGCTGCCTTATTAAGCCTGTGGGAAGAAACTTTCATTGCGGCACATAAAGGCTTTCCTCAAAGTAATTTTTACTTTTTTCAGTTAATAAAGAACTTGTCTGCTGTTAGTAGAACAATACAGGAGCAACAATATAGCTCAGGTAATATTTCATGTATTCCTAAGAAACTAAGCTCCCAAGCTTTACTTATCCTTTCATCAGCAGGACTCTTTAATTGCTGGAGAAGAACATTTGCTCTCTTTAACTGCATCAGAAAACATTGCTTGTGAAACCAGGATGACTAAAAATTTAACTGTGCTTTCCATTTTCAATAATTACAAAGACAAACCATCACTGGATGAGTTGGGTAACGATGGCAGTGGTTTTTATGGAGTATGATCCTTGATGTCACTGCACCTTAAAAAGTGAAATAATGAAAGATTTTTAAAAATCCAGTCAATCGAGAGTGGGGAGGAGGAGTATTTGTTTACCTAATCATTTATTGGGCTGTCACTGGGCTTTAATGAAGTTGTGGCTATTAAGAACTTGATCCTGGAAACTCTTCCACAAGCACTCATTTGAAATGGTGGGATTGAGGAGGGGTTTGTACAAACAAGACTCGTATTACTCTGTGTAGTTCTCCTGTGTTTTGCACTGTTTGTGCATTGCAAGTCTTGTGTGCTCCTTATGTGTGACAGAAAACAGTGTGAGCTATTTATCTGTACATGGGAAACACGCTCTGCCATTTGGAAGAATTTAATCTCCCTTTAGGTAACTGCCATTTTAAATGTACATCACCAGGAACACGTTCTTACTTAGAAATTAGCTGTGCTGCATAAATAAATATTCCTCCTAGGATTTCAGACATTATAGACAACACAGAAAAATACAATGAGTAAATTTATTTTGACTTAAAAGCTCTGCCTGAGAAAATTACCTTATAACTACACATGAGAAATTGCTGGAATGTCAGCTTCATTTGCAGTGGCCCCTTATGGCCCGATCACCCTCCCTGGCACGATAAATCACTGGCAAGATCCTTACCTTAACACGTTTGATCTCAGCTCAGCAAGACTTGGTTTTGATGTGAAGAACTCCAGATCTGTTAGGTCAGAGACAAATAGCAGAGCCACTGACCTGCAAAGTGCTAAGTCTATATTAGACCCAAGTGAGCAGCCTTAAGCTCCTGAAAAGTTTGCCTTCGCTTCTACTTTGCATCCTGAAGCTTTTCAAATATTACTGTTAGCATGTTTTGTTAATGATGCCAGAGACATTTCCTTTTGTGCTGTTCTGCATGTACAGAATCCACAAAAAGCATGTGGTGTAAGAAGCATTATCTTGAAATCTGCACTTTAGAGAGACATGAAATAAAACTCATTATTTATCCATTTCTTTACTTAATTTACACAAATAGCTGTACTGGCCTTTTTCTTACTAGACCATGGTTACTAATATCATAAACAATGACATTCACCAGTAGACCCATTAAGATGATGCAAAGTGCCTGGATGTACATGCCTGTACATACAGAAATTCAAATTAGTCCTAAAAAGAAAAAACTCAGCTTGTGACATTTACAGTCAAAGTCTGAACTTTCACAAAGAATAGTTTTGTGGCCACTCAGTTTTGCAGCCTTAGTTTGAAAGTATTCCTTATTGTCCTGGTTAAACAGTCACTTATCTCTACGATAGTAAGCAGGAGTGTTAGTCTACCAGAAAATTGGATGTTCTTAATGGGCTTTGGGGGAGAATAGCTTTGCATCATCAGCATTAAGTTAAATCACATTAAGTACCCACTTACAACATAGGGATTACCACTTATGACATCTTTGGTGAAAGCCTTTAAAACAAATTGTTGTGTTTGTTAGAAGAAGCTGTGAGATAACAATTCCCAGAAGTCTGATTTATAAATTCTTTTTGCTCTTCAAGAAGATGCAAAGGAACCCAACACCTCTCATTAAATGCTGCAACAAAATCTCTCAGGCTGGAAATTCTTTTCAATAAAAATTCTTGGAAAATATTAATTTATTTACTTTAGAATATTCTTCTGGAGAGAAGAAACTGTTGGACTTCCTTTCCTCAGAGTTCAGTTCTGATTTCTTCTCCAGTCCTTTCTGTTGATTAAGTCACTGCCTTTACATGTAGAAAATTGGAATAGGCTATTCTGCTTTTTATTATTCATAAGGCTGACTGGGGAGAACTGGGTTTAAACTGTCAAAGTAACCTGCTGTGCTTGGATACCTGACAGATTTACACCTCAAAGTACACTGTGGTGCTAAGGCTAAAATTGGATGTGGAGTGTTCTTGCAGGAGCCAATTACATTCTCAATCAAATAGATTGAGGCTATCCTCAACCTGAGGATATAACAAAATAATGCCAATGTTTGATAGAATTTAACTTTTTTTGTATATGACTGGCAAGCTATTCTCTATGGAGAGGAAGGCCTGCATGAAAAATGAGCTCTCCTATTTAACTTTAAATAGAAACAGACTAATGAGTTCAAGCATATAAATGAAAAACATGAATCTAAACTTTTACCAAACATGCAGTATTAAAAAAAGTGGACAAGGGCAAAACCAAAACCTGGTTATACTGAGCTTTCCTTAAATGAGCAAAGTGCACTGGAAGTCTTGTCAAAAAAGAGCCTTCCTTAAAAAACTTGAATACTCATATATACAGTCCTGAGATGCCCTCTCCCCATTTCCTTTAAAATTCATGTTTCTTTTCCCCTTTTTAACCAAACTCCATTTTTCTCTGCTGGAACCCCTTGTAGTGATGCCAGAATACGGGCAAACCTCATTAGTTTCCCTGCTGTCTAAGGACAAGATAGGATTTATGCTTATAGTCAACACAATGACACATGATCACTAAATGGCTAAAATCACTGTCAAGACTTTAATCTGAGAAGTTTTTCATCCAGACATTGCAAGTGCTATTGGTATGTAAAGGTATGGAGCCCAGTATTCATTACAGCAAACATGTCACCCAGGGCCCCAGTCCTGCAAGGAGCACATCAGTGACAGCTCTTTGTGAAGGCTCATGGCATGCAGCCTTTGGCAGGTACCTGGTATAAGGTATGTTGCCATTCCAATCCAGTGAGTAATAACTCAATTCCCATGGGACTTGGCTGAAGTCAGATGTTGCTATTCCTGGTTCACTGCTTTCAGTCTCCCTAAAGACCATTTAGGCAAACAGCTGGAAGAGCTGACTACAAAGGTTCCCAGTCACAGGGAACCACTCCAGGAAAGCAGGTAAAGGCTTCTAACCAGGAAACAAGTTATCAAAGGATTTGTCCTGTTGCTCGCTCAAGGAAAGAAATGAATGCAGAGAGCGAGAGCATGAACACATTTGTGTTGCATGCAGAATCCAGACATTGAAAGCCAGTGTCTTGGCTGATGGGAGGAAGAGCTGTGCTGCACCAGTCAGTGGGTGTGTTCTGCACTGGGCTCCTCCTTGGCATCTAAATAGGAGGGCCTTCCTTCTCCCTCCATACTGGAGTTCCTTACTAAAACAAAACTTTTGAGACCTGAATAGAAGCAATACCAGAACTGGAGTTCCAGTACTGTCAATGCTTTGCAGTGATGGAATATTCCTCCTCCTAAAGAGAAGTACAGAGGGGAACAACATCACCAGCTCCAGCTTCATCTGAACTCATTATGCAGATCTTGCAGCAAGGAGGGCACTGCCTCCCTGACAACACTCAGAGGAACAACAACAGAGACAACTCCTGATGAAGTGACACAAAAAGAGAGCAAAGAGCACAGAGAAAGGGGTCTGTTCATCTATACCCTGTGTGCATGTATAGTGAGCACACAGAGAAGTGTGCAGTTAATAACATACAGAAAGGCAGACATGCATCCACAGGTAAACACCGGCTCCAGAATTCATCTGTATTGCCATTTCCCAGAATACCATGTACAAAAATAGAGGCTTGATCTTCTTGTAGTCTGGCTGGTTTACCAAGAGATCCTGGCTCTGACACTGACCTACTGTCTGAGTTAGTCATGGTTACACTCCCACAAATTTAAACTCCCCCATCTGTGAAGGAACCTTGTCACAGTTTTACAGTGAGGCTGAATCAATTAATGCCTTCTGAAAGATGTGATGGAGTAGAATATTAACACTTGCAGTTGAGTGATGCCAGCTAAAAACATCTTTAGTAATGTAACAAATGGATTTAAAAATCACTATCAAAGGGTTGCACCACCAAGACTCCTAGGCCATTATCAGCATAGCTATAGCACATTTAGTGTTCGTCTTATATCACTATTTTAAGTGAACAGTGAAAAAAGCAGAGCTTGATTTTCACCTCTCAGGAAAACAGCATCCAATAAACACCACAAAAGAGAAGAGACCGTTAAGTAGCCACGGTAAAGAAAGTATGATAAGGACAAAAAGAGGAAGACCAACAAAATGTCAGGCACTGATGGAAAGGGGGGTAAAGGCTTAGCCAAAGGTCCCGGAAAACAACCGTGCTTGTTTCTCAAGGTCCATGCTGGCCATTCTAGTACAGGAGTGCTGCAACAGTGCATCACAACTGAAGCAACTGGGAAAAAACCAAAATGTCCCTTGATTTGGAAGGTAGGTTGTAATTTCTTGCTAGTTTTGAACAACTCAAGAATAAACTATTTTCTGTTACAGCTGAAAAGAAATATAAGCAAATGTAAAATGCATATGTTACGATAAGCTTTGAAAATATCCAGTGGAATCAGGACAGTGCTTTTATGTCTGGGTGCAAAGAATGTTTAACATAGACTCCAAATGTGTTTCAGACAACAAATTGAAGTGGTTCCTTAAAAAAGAAAAATAAATCTATGTATCCACCTGTCAGTTACATAAATGCCTTCTCAAATCAATTTGACAATATAAAGAAGTATTAAACCCAATTTAAAATTAAATTCTATTTTAAGGACATTTTACACTAGCAGAGTGGTAAATAAAAGTGAGGTGCACTGTCATGGGAAGTACTTTTGCGATTGAGCTGAAAAGACTTTACAGGGTTTTGCAACTAACTAGATCACAGTTTTCATCTGGGTCATCATATAGTTGGGAAATAAAAGCGCAAGTGCCTGTAAACCAGCCTAAGAAAGCTGAGTGTGAAAATGGGTGATCTGGACTGTATCACAGAGAGGAAAAAACCAGTGGTTTTGAGCATAAGGGGATGAGAATTATCAGAGGCATACCACACTTTTACGTGTAAACTGTGTAGGGAGGACAAGTCAGGCTGCAGGGGGGGAGCAGCTCTGTGTGCAATGCTTTGCGTGGGCACTGCTTGGAGGAGAGAAATAACACAAAATGCAGACCCACGGATATAGAAGCAGTGTGGATCGTGAAGGATAATAGCAGGAGTGAGGTACTGACTTCTAAATAAGAGCAACTGAAATGACACTGAAGTGGTACTGAAGAGGAAAAAGAGCATGAAGGCAGTAAGGCTGGTGCCAAAATAACTGCATTAGTTCCGTGAAAGCTGCACTGAAATAGTGTGTAGAGAACAGAGTTTTCTATATCCTAATGTAAACAACATTTGACATAGTCCTGTCAAGGACTAAAAATTGTGTCTGAACCCCTGAGAAATGGTTACCATGTAAATAATTCCAGCTTCATTGCAGGAGAGAAACACATGAAGAAGCCATACTCTCTGGGATACTAAACTTCAAGAAGCAGATTTTTTTTTAAAAGAGGAAGTAACTTAGAAACTCCCTGCTTGAAGCTCGGAAATTAAAATCCATAGAATCAGCATGGAGGCTTAAGAATGTGAAAGAGTCAAAGAAGATTTGCATTCCCAAGGCTAAAAATGGGAAGCACAAGCAAGAAAATAAATGGGGTAGAAAAGAAGGAAGATATGAGGGGAAATGTAGGCTGGAAAATACAAAGACTGCAAACACGAAAAAATAAAAATTGCTACTAAACATACTAAATATTCCAAAGAAAATTACTGGAAAGGTAACAAAAATAAAACAGCCAAGAGAAGCCTAAATTAAATAAATAAGCAGATATAGGCTGTGGGGGAGCCACTGGATTCTGAAAACAACCTGGCTATGGAAGGGAGACTGAAGATACTTCCAGAGGTGGCTGCTCATTTTGGGGAGATCCTTATTTGGCTGTCTCGAAGCAGATTATATTTCTGCTCAAAAATTAGAAAAGCATAGTGACTAGTTGGAAGACTAGAAAATGACAGGTTAAATACTTGTTCTGGGGAATCATCTTTATTCAAAATCTAACACCAGCACTCTACCAAAAATCGTTTAAGGGCCATGTCCAGGACAGGCCCAGTGCTTCATTCCCAATTGTACTGTAAGGAGCTGAAATGAAGTTCCTGAAATAAAAAGAAATCCTGAATGCGAATGCATTCTGAAATCTACTGCATCAGTTTTTCCAGTTTTCAAAAGGCATCAGGAAAGCCACTGAGAGTATACCAGCGTGATGGTGGGGGTGATGAGGTTTGTGATGATGATGATGATGATGCATTTAGTGATGTTTTTCCCACTGAAGCGTAAGAAAACAATGCCACAGCACAGAGCTGGAAGGATCTTCCAATTGGAGAGATCTATTTCAGATAAAACGTACACCTGACATTCTAACCAGCTCTAGTCACTTGGGGCCAAATTTAAGGCATGCAGACCTATTCACAAGAGGATAAGATCAGCCTTTATAAGACAGTCTAAAAATACCTATATTTACCCAAAATGGTAAAGAGCTCTGCTTTGGAAAGAAATCAGTCTCACTTTAGAGATAAGACCTTACCTGTGTAAATACCTGTGTTTGGAATTTCTGTCTGGAAGGGCACTTTCTGATAGTTTCTAAGTAAAACCCAAGGGATTTAGTGTAATCATTGCCACAGGACCAGAGCCTGGTAAGAGGACACTGTCCCCCTGGCATCCTCTTTCCAAGTTCAGCAAAGGGGCTGCAGCCTGTTTTACCATGCAACACTTCCGGTATTTTTGTGACTTTCCCAAATGGATATTTTTGTAACTCACTTATTTTAAATTAGGGCATACTATAAATCCACATGGAAATTAACAAACATATCCTTTCTGTAACCACACCACCTGCTGTAGGCCCCCACAGCTGTCCCACAGCATCCCCTTAGATTTTGAGTTCAATTCAAAGTCTTCATTACCTACGAATCCCGCACAGATTAAGGTCTATATACTCCGGTGGTCAGTGTGGTCCTGTTTTAGTCTCCAGCTGAAGTCAATTGAGATTGAGCTGACCTTAAGCATTTTCATTTGGGTCATAGAATGTGATGTGGATGGTTCTCTGTAGTATTTTCCCACTTCAGGGGAATGCAATATGTTTCAAGTCATCGATAAAAATATAGTTCACTAGGCTCTCTATGAACGGCACTGACTCCAAGTAATCAAGGATCAGGTTCTTCTTTTCCTTTTGTCATTTGGGAGACTATTGCAGCAATGCTATTGCAGCAACACTTTGATGTGGCTTCACATATCACACTTTTAGTAATGAAGTGCTCCTAAACCTTAGTTCACCGTGTGACTTAGCATTGATGTGTTGCATTCAGGTCAGAAAGGTAGATCGCTATTTACAGAAAGGACTGATGAATAGGAAGATGGTTTTGGACAAATTCTAAAATAGAGAACTTGTGTTTTGGAGAAAACCAGATAGGAATATGCAGTTTGAACAGGAATTCATTTGCTAACACAACAGTAATGAACCACTGAGCCCTTGGATGGCAATGAATGTTTAGACTTCATCATTCTCTGCATAATACTTGGTAGTAAATCTTCACACAGCTATTCATGCACTTACTGTGCTCTAAGTAGGGATGCCAGTCCTTGTCTGAGGATTCCTCGCCAGAAAATGGCATAGAACTGCAGCTTTCTGAAGATTTTTAAACCTCTACACATCTGTGCTTATATTACATTTACATAGCTTCCTTATAATCTTGTCTTTGTTTAATTGCAGTTTTTGCCAGTGATTTCTTTCAGCAGAACTAGATTTGATATATTGGTTACTTGTTTCAGGGAATGAGTTCTCCTAAAAATCCCCCAAACAGATAAAAAGCTGTGGGTTGGTTTTTATTTTAGAAATGGGGAGAATGAAAGAATTCTCAATAAATAAATAGAGAAATGTTACAGTCCAGCCTTACAAAAGATAGCTACAAAACTGTAAAAGAAAAAATATGACTTCATGCAAGATCTTACAAAGAATTTATGATATGGACCACTGAACTCATCTTTTGTCATTTATCTCTGTAAATGTGTGAGATTTCTTGGAAGATAGTTAGTCAAATGAAGAGCCGAGATGAAACAGTGGATACAATTTATTTAGACTTTAAAAAGGCTTTTGATGATAAAGTCCTTAGCAAGAGGCTATTAAGGAAAGTTAGTAACCATATGGTGAAAGATAAAGTCCTGCCATGGATTAAAAAGTGGTTAAGAGATAAGATAAAAAGACTGGAAATAAACGGATAATTCTCCCTGGAAAGAGGTTAATAGCAAGGTGCCCCTTCATTACTGTGACTGGCAATCAATATCTTGGCTCACCTGCCTTTGCAGATCATTAATAGTAAGGTACAGAGTTTGTAGATAAAAATGTTCAGGCTGATCAGAGTATTACTGGGGCTGAAGTTAAATGACATTTGGGCAACGCAAGGGAGACGAAATTTGCCAAAGGCAGGAAATACACAAAGCCAAGCCTCTTGGAAGGAAGGGTTCAGAAAACTTCTGGATGCTGATCTGTGCCCAGTGCTCTGCAGTGTCCATGAACAGCTCACGGAAGGAAACTCTTCATGTGCCTTGTAAAGAAAGGACAGCTGGAGCCGGTGGATCCATGGTGTGGTCCTCCCAGGCAGTTTATGGCAGTGAATAACTTCAAACTGGCAGAGCCCATTAAGATCTGCCAGGAACAATTCTGCACGGACAGGAAGATGGACAAGCTGCATCAAGAATTTTTGGACAGTGGGAGTTATCACAAAGTGCAGATCTACAAGATAGAAATGTAATGTGGAAATGCACCAGAACGGGCCAGCTTCTTTGGGAAATGTTTCTGAAGGACAAAATGAAACAGAAATAATGAGGGAATTTTTT